>APFE030359838.1:0-24188 GCA_000404065.3 Pinus taeda
GCTTTGTTTACTACTTATGCACATTTGAAATATGTATTTAAACATGACATAAGTGCTTTTGTGTAATCACTTGATATTTCTGCAACCTTTCTTCTACTTACCCATTTACCTACCCAACCATTTTTCTTCATTTTATTTGGGTACATTTAGGCTAGCAAACCCTTATCAATCCTTTTCTTTTACAAAGTAGACTATCTAATTCTAACCTTATACCATCCAAGTGCTCAGATTAAATTGATGAGCTACTTTTATTTTCTCTGCCTATCTAATCATCTTCTAAGATTAAATTGTTTCATCAGATTTTATTCTCTAACTATAAACTTAAAATTCAAAGCATGGTATAATCAATATTAAATAGTTTGATTACCATGGGTTGTGGCATGAATAACAAGCTGCACACAATCATTATTATGCATAAAAGTAAATGGTAGTGGCATTTTGACATGCACACTTTCATCGTCTCTTTTTGTTTTTGGGGTTCATATATTTTCATTTTTTGACCTTTTCTCATTCTTTTTCTCCTTTGATTTTTCTTTTAGGACATACTCTCTTTATATTATTTAATTTTTTAATATGGAAAACATTTGCAGAAAGAAAGGTTATGTACAATATTACAAGGCTTAACCTTAGCCATTCAAAATTATGACTCCTATGGGTATAGGAGCCTAACAGTGGCTCCACTTGGGGATGACATTTTCTAGTGAAATGTCAAGAACTTTAAAGATCAATGGCCTTTGAATTGTTGTTGATGTTACCTTGCAAAGTGTTCCTCTTTGCATCTGCATTATTGATACTTATGAAAATGAATATTTCAAAGCTTAGGGCCTTTTCTTCGGGCTTCAACTTCAAAAATCACCATCCAATCCAAACTAGACTTTTGAAAATAGAGTATGTACAATTAGGAAATGAAAATTAGTAACTAGGTTCAAGGTAGTGTTTTAGCATTCAACCATTCACTGGCCCACCTTCTGCTTCTATACCATCAATTTCTCTTAGGAAGAAAGCATAAATGACATAGGGACCTTTCCATAGGAAATCAAATTTCCCATGTTTATCTTTGTCTTCGCTCCTTGAATCCGACTTGAGCACCTTGTCACCAAAGGAGAAATCTTCAGCTTTGGTTCTCTTATCGAAAATATTTTTAACACTTTCCTGCACAACTTGAGACATGATATAGACCTCTCCTCTTATTTGGTGTAGATGAATAGTTTGGTTGATTCTTATTTTGATACTATTTGGTTCAACCTGCAATTCTTGAAGTATCTTCATTACTGGTACTCCCAAAGGGGATGGAAAGACAACTTCCAACCCATAAACTAGTTGATAGGGAGAAGTGCCAATTGATTTGTTAGAAGTCAATCTGTCTGCCCATGAGGCATTGACTAGCTTTTTATTCCAAGTTTCCTTATTGGCCTCTAGTAACTTCTTGATGATGTTTACCAAACCTTTGTTTGAGGATTCTGCAAGTCCGTTGCCTTGAGGGTAATAGGTTGTAGAATGGCCCAGGGTGATATGATATTTATTGTAGAAATATATCATTTTTTTTTTATTTAAAGGCTGCTGCATTATTAGTAATGAGCTTAGTTGGACATCCAAATCTTTATAGAATATTGGTTTCAAGGAAGGTTATGATAAGAGTGTCTGTGGCTTGCCTTGAAGATATGGCCTCTATCCATTTTGTGAAGTAGTTTGTGGCTGTGAGGATCCATTTGTGCTGGGCAGAGGAGGGTGGGTGAATTTAACCAATGAAGTATAAATCCCATTGTCAAAAAGGTATTTCAATAGAGATTGGCTTGAGGGGTAAAGATAAAATCTTTTTCTTCCCCTCAAAAATTTGACATTTGTGACAGGAGGTCACATATTTTTTGACATCAACAAACAAGGTAGGCTAGTAGAAACCAACTCTAACAATTTTATCTGCAGTGGTCTTCCAGTAAAGGTGTCCTCCATAGTCACCTACATGAAACTCTTGCAAAACATTTTCAGATTCTTCTTTTAATAAGCAATTAAGAAGAATACCTTCATGATTTCTCCAAAACAAAGCATTGTCTAATATACAAAATTTCAAGGACTTCATCTTTAGAAACCTGCTTTTAGTTCTAGATAATTTAGGAGGATCTTGTAAGTTCAGTAAAACATAAATAATATCACCATATCAAGGTGATTCAATAAAGTCCTGGCTTATTAGTGGAGTCGTCATCTCCTCTTCATTGTCTATTACTGCAATAAAGTTTATAACCAAGGCTTAACAATTCGATTCAACCATGATATTGGCTAAACCTTGGCCCTTGATTAACTTAGTAGGTTTGATTTCTATATCATACTCTAAAATAGTAGCAATCCACTTTCCCCTCTTTCCATCAGGACCATCCTGAGTTAGGATGTCTTTGACTACTAAATTTGGAATGTAGGCTACTATATGAGAATACAAGATGTATACCCTAAAGTCCTTAATGGGTTTGACTAAAGCCAATGCTTGTTTTTCCATTATATTGTATTTTAAATGGGCATCTCTCAGGGCTTTGTTAAAGAAAGCAATGGGTGTTGTTCATAGCCCTGGTGATTTTTTTGCAACAGAACTGTAGCAATTGTGTGCTCAGAAGCAAAGGAAAACAAGATGAAATCTTTGTCAAATTTAGGACCAATTAATGCAGGTGTTTTAGTTAAGGCCAATTTAATGTCTTCAAAGGATTGTTTTGGCCTCAACAGTCCATTTTATGGTGGAATCTTTTTCCATCATGTTATATAGTGATCTAATTAATTCTGTTAGCTTAGATATAAATTTTCTAAGAAAACTAATTTTTCCTAAAAAAGCTTAAAACTCTTTAATGTTCCTCGGGTGTTGTATTTGCAAGATGGTTTCTATTCTCGCAAGGTCTATTCTTTTACCATCTTTTGAAATCCTATGACCTAACAAATTTTCTTCTTCTAACCCAAACAAGGACTTTTTGGGTTTCAAGGAGATTTCAAATTTCTTGTGTTTAATAAAAACTTTTCTTAGATGATCCAAATGTTGATTGTCAGATTTTGAAAATACAGTAATATCATCTAGATATATCACAAGAAATCATGAATTTCTTTTGCGAAGGCTATATCCATAGCCCTTTAGAAAGTGGCTCTGACATTCATTAGCCCAAAAGGCATTTTCACATAGATAAATCTGCCCCAAGGAGTAGTAAGGGTAGTTTTGGGTTGGTCATCTGGATGAACCAAGATTTGATTGTAACCAGAAAACCCATCCAACAATGAGATTCTGGCCGATCCAACTACCCTCTGTAAAATGTGGTCCATTTTGGGGAGAGGGTAATCGTATTTTAGTGACACTTTGTTGAGGTTTTTGAGATCCACATAGAGTCTGATCTCACCAGTTTTCTTTCTAGTTGGCACCAAGTTTGAGACCCAATCAGAAAATATGATTGGTGCAATTATTTTGGCATCATACATCCTCTGAATTTCTTTCTCAATTGCAGGTAGTAAGACAGGATTGATCCTTATATGCTTTTGTTTGAAAGGATTTTGATTTTCTTTAATAGGAATTGTGTGATGGATGATGTTGGTGTCATAGGATTTGAGGTCCTCATAACTCCAAGCAAAGACATCCTGCAATTATTTAAACAACTCAATGTATTTCACATTTTCAGTTGGAGGTAATGATTTTGAAAGTTTGATCAATTTAGGATTTTCATTGGTGCCTATATTACATTACTCTATATCAGACCTTAATGGTTCCATTTTAGGTTTCCTAGGAACATCATTTGAATCAAATAAATCTTCCAGAGGGTTTAATGCCTTTGGTAAGAAGTTATCCTTCAGAGTAATTACTTTGGTTTCTTCACTGATTATTTCATCAATCTCAATTTTCTCCAATTTATGTACATCTGATTTAGTAATTTTCATTGGGTTGATTCTATCTAGTTTGTCACCTTCTATCTCGTTTATTTCTATCTCATCCTTATTGTCAGGATCTATTGAGGTATCAGTGTCTATATTGTTATTTATAAACTCTTCTTCTGAAAATAAAAAGTTATTTATCTATTTGTCATTAGAAAATATTTGTCAATTCTCCAAATTATTTGGAATTGCAGGTCTATGCCTAACTTCAACAGTGTACTGATGGTTAGGTTGGAAGGGTAATTTGTAGGTGTTGGAAAACATTTCTAAACTATGGGCTTGGATATTGTGTTTTCTAGGGATTACTACAAGCTTTGTTTTTAGGAAAGTGTTAAGTATTTCTACAATAGTTCCTCTATAACAACTTAATCTAGGGTCCTTTGTCATATATACAACATTAATCT
Source organism: Pinus taeda (assembly GCA_000404065.3). NCBI lineage: Eukaryota > Viridiplantae > Streptophyta > Pinopsida > Pinales > Pinaceae > Pinus > Pinus taeda. The sequence continues at coordinate 4,296 of APFE030359838.1, forward strand.
GTTTTATAATTAGTTCAGAGTCTCCCATGAAAAAAACTCTTTTAGCTCCCGGATTCCTAACTAACTTAAGACCTAAAATTAATGCTTCATACTTGGCCATATTATTGGTACATTTAAAATTCAATCTATATGCATGGCCTTCTGAGTGATTATTTTCCAAATTATATATCCACACTCCTGCTTCTGCTCCTAACTTATTGACTGACCCATAAAATTGTAAATGCCATAATATCTCATGTTGATAATTTTCACCATCTGGTGCAACAATTTTTCATCATTTATAGCAGCTTGACCATGTTTTTCATTGAAATGTTCTTTAGATTGGTTAATTTCATTTTGTGCAGAAACTGAAATTTCTTTTGGTTCTGTATTAGTACTGTCTGAAACTTGTTCTTGTGTTTGATCAGCATTATACATGATAAAAGAATCGATATCTGAATGTATGGAGTAGATGGGAAAGTTTTGAGGCCGATCCTAGCTACTTACCATATATTTCATTGAGGTTTCTCAGTATAGTTTCTTAGGTTGTCCAAAAATAGAGATTGTTTCATATGACATATATAGTTGTAAGGATCCCTCAAGTTTGGCTCCCCATGATCTGGATAACAGCATGCCATACTTTGGTGGGATGTCAGCAACTACAATATCCTTGAGGATGATTTTGGTAGGATATTGGACTAAAGTGACACACAGGTCTTTAGTCAATCCTAGACACTGTAGCTAACTAGAGTCAAATGAGAATAAGTTTTTGTAAGGCCTTGTAATGTCTAGGTTTAATTGCTCCATCACTGAATTGGGAATTAGGTTATGAGAGGCCCCAGAATCAAACATTTCATTATGTAGAATTTTGTCATGGATAGTAAGGCTAATGTAAAAAGGTGGAACTCCTCCTTCTTATGGTTTTCCATTAACATTTGGACCAAATATGAGTTCTGGTTGATCATCAAACATGTTGAAAGAATCCTCATTTTAAGCAATGTTTACGGTGTGGTTTATTTGTGACTTGTAAATTTCATTCTTGATTTTTTTCTGTTAAAGGAATTGAAATCTTTAGCTTTGCTATCTCTTCTCCCAGATTGAATGGCGAAGAAACTTTTTTATATTTGAAGGTTTTGAATTTTTGCAGTAGGGTTTTGAGTAGACTTGTCTTCTTTTCCCTTATTGGGGATCTTCTTATGTGGATTTTCAGATTTGGTGTTTTGAGTTTTGTTCACTGGTTCGTTAGGTGGAATTGAAGTGGATGGTAGATCAACAAAAGGTTGACCAGAGGTTATATCGACAATTGTGGGGCCATAAGAATTTGGGTTCTGCCTAGGGAGAATTTGGAGGATTTTTGAAACAGGGGCTTCATTTATTTTCTTAGGTTGACTTTGCACTGTTTTCTTGGTTTGGTCATGGACATTAACATTCTTTTTTATTATTAGATTATATTGTTTATGTACTTCAAAAATGGTAGAATCATATCCCTATTTGTAATCAAATGACTCTCTGGACTGGATTTGTAATTCCTGCAACATATGTAGTTCCTACTCATCTTGGGTTAGAAAAACAGCGTCCTCATCATTTATTCCCATTAGGTTAATTTGTGTATCTTGTTCTAGATCTTCAGGATAGGATGTCTCTGCATAATTTTCTTGAAAAGGAGGCCTAATGTTTTGATCCAGTCCATTTTTCCCAATGTTTTGATTTTGGTTTTTTCTAAAATTTGGGTTTCTAACTGGTGGTGCTCGTTGGTTATCCCATTGGGGTTTCCTTTCTATGTTCTCTATTCTATCCATTAGTCTTTCCATACTTTTGGCTAAACTATCTATTTTTATGTCAGATGGTGAAGTTTCATCCTTAGCAGTTCCTCTTTTTTCATTTCTAACTCTAGCCCTTTTAGCTAACAAATTAGCTTCAACACTAACAGCTACACTTTGCATTTATCCTAATGTTGGGGAGTTTCTTTGCCTAAGTTGGTATGCCATATCTATGTCAAAACCATTAGGGAACTTTATTAATGCTAAGTCAGGTGGGGGTCTAAGATTAACTGGGATGGCGTTATATATACTATTGAATCTAGTGCAGTAATCTTGAACAGTCTCATTAGGTCCCCTTCTAATATTTTCATAGTCTGAAAGGATTTGTGGGGGATTATTTTTCTCTTCCCATCTGTTCAAAAATTGTTGGTGAAGTGCATCTAAACTATCAATACTATTAGCAGTCAATGCTCTAAACCATTTCCTAACATCACTAGCTAAAGTCTGGGAAAAGAGTCTCATTTGAGCATTATCTGTGCCAATTTCGTGCAACTCAAAGTAATGTGTTATCTTGTTGACATGTTGTTGAGCAGTGTAATGTCCTGTGCCATCAAATTGAGCAATTTTACTTTGGCAGTCTGCTGGCATAGCACCAATTTGGGAAGGTAAAACAAGAGGAGTATATATATTTGCCATGGCTATAAGCTCGGAGGGGTTAAGATGTGGATGAAGAATGGATGAAGAACCAAGACTAGTAGGTGATGAATAGGAGAAGATAGGTTTGTGAGGGAGAGTAGGTATAAATGGTGGTGAAGAATGGACTTCAGAAGATATTATTGATGAAGTTGAAGGGAACAATGGTGAACTCAAGGTAATAGATGATTGTTCAGAAAGCTCAGGGGTTGTGGCAGTATCGATAGATGATTGTGGAGATTTCAAAATGTATTCATCAATGGATTTGATGACTTGTTGAACTTCAAGGTTTACGATAAAGTCAGGATCTAGAACAGCTTCACTGAGTGCATTTTCAGATTTTGCTCTAAATAATGACTGTTCAAATGGTACATCAAAGGGAAGTTCTTCTAAAAATAACCACTCATCAGGACGTGAATTATCTTCAACTAATGGTATCTGGCTAATTGAAATTTCTTCTTTTTTTGATTTTCTTGAAATTAGGTTAGGATTATCAACTACTTGGGCAGGGTTCAGATCCGGATTAGCCCTAGTAGAATGAGTCCTCCTCGAAGCCATAATTTCAAACTTTTTAATTGTTTTTGTGAGATTTCTTCAAGGTAACTTCTAATAATTGACTTTAAGAGGCTTAGAATGAAGATTTAGAGTTTTCTTAAAGCTTTATTAGGACTGAGAATTTGATTTCCCTAGTATGCTCGCCACTATGTTATCACTTAGAGTTTTCTCTAGAAGTTACCAGAAGAAAGAAAATGACCGAGGTAACCACAAACCAACTTTTAAGCATAGTCTCTAGCCAACCTATGGCTCAGAAAGGGCTCTCTCTATATGATTTAGCTTTGTTTGCTAGGATTTTAGGCTAGTTCTAAAGGTTCAAGGGGTTTTCGATTTGTATTGAAGATTGGATGGTGGAATCCTTAAAACAGATGGATAGAATGATGTATCTGGACCATTGGGCCATGGAGTCAACAAAAGGGCAGCATAACTAGAATTAACTCACTAAAGGGAGTGTTCAAAGGGCAACCTAGCAAAGTAAAATGTAGGGCTTTGGGGCAGATGGGTGAAATGGTCTTAATCAGGGTGAGAGAGCAATTGAGAATTCTCAGACTAGGATTAAAATGAGGAACAGAGGATAATCAGAAACAAAGGGAAATTAAGAATCATTTTCTATAGATTACAGAGAGACAATCTAAACTAGGGAGCAATTAAGAATTCGTTAACTTAGATAATTAATAGAAAACATTTAAATGCATAACAGTTAAAATAGAGTACAATTAAACAAATTCTGAGATAGCATTCCACGTTATAGCATTCAGATATAGAATTACATTAAATATTGTGGATTTTTTTTTAAGAAAGATAACAACAACATGAGAAAATACTTGTCTGCACTTCACTCTACACATGAATCCTGTGAAATATCTTGTCTTTATTCATCAATCCATCTTGTTGGTCTTGTCAATGATACAATAGCTTTATAGTCTTTTGATAAAAAAAAGGTCTATAGAAATTTCTAAGAATCCACCCTACATACTTCGAATTGTGAAGTATTTATATGAAAATTATTACAAAATATCTCAAACTAACTTGAGATATAATCTAGGAAATACAAATAGCTTCTTGCAAGAAGATAGAGATAGCTATTGAACTATTTTCATGTTGTCCATTTTATTGTGGTGCTGCTGGCCTTTATAGTTTGGTTTGTAGCCCTTTATGCTGGCTTACTGTTATGGTCTTTTACGCTGGACTTTAACTTTTAACTTTCACGTGATACTCTTTGACACTGATACACTTTGGCATGCTGACCTATTTTCATCTTTTACCTGGTTGTTCTACTTTTACTGTACAATAACCTTTTTACTGTAAATTTCTTTACTGTAAATCAGTCATGTTTTCCCACCATTTATCATCAAGTAACTTGACATTCATCATTCGCCTATATATCTTATCAGCCTTGGTATGCTTGGAAAAATTGGGCTTGGTGATGAACAAGTGTTTTTATCTCATGCTAGAGAAAACAAAAGTTCTCAAATGTATTACACAAAACATTTCCTATTGGCAATGCTTTTATTAATGAAGTGCTAGCTTGTTATTTAGCCAACTGCCTGAGTCTCTTATCATAGTCCTACTATGTCATAAGTTTTTCATTAATGACCAATGGACTGGGCAATCCTTTCTCCCTCAAAATTTAGAACTTAGCCATGAATCTATTAATGGCTACATGCATGTTCTGGCACTTTTCTTCCATGTTTAGCATTAGGTTTCTCTTGGAAATTACCTTCCTTATTTCCAAAATGGTTTTAGTTTTGTCTTCTATATCCAACTCATGAAGTTCATACATGTTTTTGCTGTTAAGGAAATGGATGAGTCTATTGGCATCGTCAGGCATGTCTCCCAATTCCTCCTTGAATTTTTTGATAGCTTCTGTAGCTATCTTTATCAATTTTGTTTGCTCAAAAATAACTTGAATAGATGGCCAAATATCATTGGCAGAGTCAATGATATTGGCCCATAACATTTCCTTGGCTTATCCAAGGGGTTTATCCAATGTTAGGTCTTTCTCCATAGCTTTGACTCTTTCACTCATTCTATTGGCCTTTTGTGCCTCTTCCTTTTAAATAATTTGGGCAAGTTTGTAGTCAATTTCTAAACTTGCCACCTTTTCTCTTAGTTTGTTCATTTCTCTAGCTTGAATAGACATTTCCTCCATGACTCTAACCAACTCTACTGCTTTTTCTCCTGATGCACCTACTGCTGTAGACTCTGCTGTGAATGGAAATGTTGTGGCAGGTGGAGCTATAGGTGCTAGTGAAGCTGCTAGTGTGGAAGGGACTATTGTAGATACTATTGGCATGTCATTTGCTGATGTAGTGGCAATATCACTTTGCTTCAATTGAATTAAAGTGTCTAATTCTTTCTCTGTCTCCCTTAATTGATCATTAAGCTTTAAGACCAATTCCATCAACTATCCATGTCTGGTTTGGCTTTCTAAAACCTCCTGTGTTTGGGGATGTTATAGTTGAGGTGTTTTCAATTGTTTTTTAAGCGCAACAATATCATCGTTTTTATTCTTTATGAGATGCTTTGTAGCTTTGATATCTTTGGGATCATATCCCAACTCAATAACTAAGTCCTCCAAAGACTTGATTCTAGCATCCTTGGCCTGTGAGGGGGCCTTCTCTAATTGACATTGTGCTGAGATGTTGCTCAATGAATTATGTAGTTGGTGGGTAGCTATGGCTTTACCTGTGAGGATGGAGTATATCATTTCTCCAACTTGTTTGTGCAGTTCAATTTGGTCTATGGGATGAATATCCCTTGCCATCACTTCAAAATCAACTCTCTTGAAATCTGCTGATGTCCTTGGCTGTTACGTAGTTGGTTTTATGAAGGACATTTGTGATTTTCCCTCCATGATGTCAAAAGTTGACATCAACCTTGTCTGATTGGTAGGTGTGAGTTTGAGACACTGAGCATAAGTTTGGGCCTTTAGTTTCTCATTTGTCATCTTGATCTCTTTATATCTATCTTTCATATGCTTATCCTTATCAGAAGGCCTACTGAATGAGGATACTTCTACACTTAGCTACCTTTCCAAGATCTGGGTCTGTGATGTGGAGGGCCCTTGTGTTTCTTCAGATAGAGTAGTGCCTTTACTTCTGTCCAGCTCAATATCAATTATTTCTGCCAAGCCTTCTGTATCTTCTTGATCTAAAACAGGATTCAACCTAGGTTTTTTGCTCTGACTGGTCTCATACTATACATTTGATGTGCCTATTCCTAAACTTGAGTGTCCCTCCCTAGGCCTTTTGGGGTTCTTTTCCTCATTCTGAGGAGTCTGCATGATAGCAAGGGTACTCATGGCTAGTTCTTGTTGTTCAGGTACCTGTAGAAATGAGCTCTCATCAAACTCTCTTTCTAAGTCAAATAAGGCATTCTCTACATCTACATTTGTACTGTCTTTGTTTACAAGAGTGTTTTCCACCCACTCAGATTTATTTGCATATCTTTCTATCTCTGGTATGGGGTGGTTGATATAAGGTCCCAACTTGGGCATTTTTTCTCAATCTGGCCATAAATTCTTGAGGCTCATGCCTCCACATGAAACTCTGTTGGAACTTCATTTGCTGCAAAATTTGGTCTGTTTCCTTCCTTGCCTCTCTAGAATTGTAGATGAAGGGGCCTAACTGGTTTTTTACTTTGAATTGTGATCTTTCCTTGGCCGAGGTAAAATTTATCTCATCAGAGTTCATTATTTGTCTACAGTACTCTAGAGAAAATAGCCTCATGGGGAGGTATTTAGGAAGTTTATATGGTGCAAGCTGCACCCACAGACACTTATCTCTATGTGGTTTTGGTAAAGGTACCAATATCCCACTTTGGTTTTCTTGGATAGCTGCAAGACTCTTTTTATCTCTGGACTTATCCTAGGTGGAGGGATTCCTTTCAGCATATTCATGAATGGATGAACAAAAGAATATATGAAATCTGAATAGGTATATGGTGACTCATACTTATGGAATAGTAGGGTCCAAAAAATGACAAACTTAGGCTGGCCTCTAGTATCCAGATTCTGGAGGGGGAAAGGAAGTCTGTCTGGTTGATAGTATAGGAACATATGATAGAGGAGAGATGAGTATTTAAACACTCTTTCATTATTCATCCTGGTAAACTATGCATGCATTCTCTCAGCTATGAACTCAACATAATTGTACACAACAACAGGAGGTTGTCTTGGGGTATATATTGACATGAAGGCTAGGACAAGTTCATCAACAAATTCTTCAGCGGAGCAGCCTCAAACACATGGTATCATGGTGATGATTTGTTTGCCCCTTATAGAGAACATGGCATAAAGCTATGGGGGTGGAATTTTAGGAAAGTACTACTCTTCAACAATGAAATATTGGAACAATTGGGCCAGTCTAGAGGAACTTAATTTGAAATATTGGTCTAAGAAATCTCCAATTGAGAGTGGAGTCAAGTTTGGTCATGGTTGGAGTTGTAACATTTCATTGATGGATTCAACTATGATAATAAACAACACCTATTGGTCATGAGACATTATGGCTCTATGGCTAGGGATGTATCATGCATGGCACATATGGACAATTTCTAGGAAGATATGTACTTGGGGGAACTGATATTTGGGTAAATTGGATTCCCAAAGGCCAATGTCATCTGAATGGTTGAGGTATCTATCCCTACTTAGAAAATAGATTTTTAGCAGGAGGTCTTAGGTAGATGTATCCTTAATTTGGAAGTCCCTGTCAGCCAAGGGAAGGTGGTCGAGGTCCAAATGGGGAGTCGTGATAGGTATAACATCCAGGGCAATAGGGGCAGCCATTATTCAATTCTTATGGATATGAGTTAGGCTCTAGGGGGTTTATTCAAAGATTATGAATGAAAATTGGAAACTATCAGAGGGTTTGGCTACAGGTTTTCCAATTTAAGGTATTTTTCAATTAATTTTTATTAATGAAAATACTTGACAGGCTTAACATTTCCAAATTTGAACAGGGAGTGGTACTCTATGGTGAAATACCTGGAATTGTGTGAATGGGCTTCAAGTTGACAGTTCACAGTAGTTGCAGTGGTTTGTATGATTCTAGTACAGACTGAGGGGTCAGTTGGGCTCTCTGCAGCATCTTCTGGAATGGATTTGGAGGTATGTTGGAAAGTTTGGCATTTGTAGGAGTCACAAAGTTTTTTAGAGTTTACAGAAAAATTGAGTGAAAAATGGAAAAAAGAGGGCTTCATGACCTTTTATAAAAAAGCAACTACTTTTGGCGGGTTCATTTATGAATGATTAGTTGGTGGTTTTTTTGGTTAAGGAGAGAAGCAATTTTTCTTGGCCATTGCACCGCTTTTATGGACGGGGCAATATTTGGGAGGGGCCAGCCGATGTACTCTAGCATTTGACACATAGTAGTAGGGGGTCAAGGAAATCCACTTTATTGGGAGGGTAAATGTCGGCGATCGGGTTAGGCCGATATGGCTGTTGGCCGTCGGATGAGGGGGGTGATGATCAAACAAGAGTCGGTGAGGGAATTGCATGGGGGATAAAGCAAAGGCTTTCATAGGGCCCATATCTTTAATCTTCGGTAGTATGACATTAGTTTAGAATTTAATCACTACATTAGTAGAGCGAGCATTTCTTAATGACAGGATTAGGCGATCAGGCGGGGTTAAATGTCGGGATTAATAAATTTTGTCAGGATATGGGTAATGTGTATAGTTTATAAATAAACTATGGGGTAATGTATATAGTTTATAAATAAACTAAGGGTTGGGTTATTTATATAAAGGAATTAATTAACCATAGGGGGGGGGGGGGTGCGTGGGGGGGGGGGTTTACTTTTCCTAGTAAATGAATTTAACCATAGGAAAAGGTGTTTTATTAAGCTAATGAGGGGAAATGAAGGGATATGAATTTTATGAAGGGGATTCTAACACTTTTTGTCCATAAATCATTAATCCAAGTGTCTGGTCCCTCCAAAAGTTAGAGAAATGCTATGAGCCTCTTTGACTTAAAGGATTTAAGTACTTAGAATTTATTTATGGGATATTAGTAAGTAGAGGGGTGAAATGACTGAGGGGATGTTAAATAAATCAAGTTGTAAACCATTTCCCTTACTTCTTTTACTGCTTATGCACATTTGAAAGATGTATTTAGACATGACATAAGCGCTTTTGTGTAATCACTTGATATTTCTGCGACCTTTCTCCTACTTACCCATTTACATACCCTACCATTTTTCTTCATTTTATTTGTGTGCATTTAGGCTAGCAAACCGTTATCAATCCTTTTCTTTTACAAAGTAGACTATCTGATTCTAACCTTATATCATGCAAGGGCTTAGATTAACTGATGAGCTCCTCTTATTTTCTCTACCTATCGAATGATCTGCCAAGATTAAACCATTTGGTTAGATTTTATTCTCTAACTATAAACATAAAATTCAAAGCATGGTATAATCAAGATTAAATAGTTTGATTACCATGGATTGTGGCATGAATAGCAAGCTACACAATCATTATTATGCATAAAAGTAAATAGTAGTGGCATTTTGACTTGCACACTTTCATGGTCTCTTTTTGTTTTTGAGGTTCATATATTTTCATTTTTTGACCTTTTCTCATTCTTTTTGTCCTTTGATTTTTCTTTTAGGACATACCCTCTTTACTTTTTTTAATTTTTTAATATGGAAAACATTTGTAGAAAGCAAAGGTATGTACAATATTACAAGGCTTAACCTTAGTCATTCAAAATTATGACTCCTATTGGTATAGGAAACTAACACATTTAAACATGAATTTTTTTCTTCTATGATATTAAATTAAAATTGTTAAAAACTTATAACTTGGATGTTAATTATTTTTTTTATATACTTACAATTTTTGTGGCCAATTTTGAGAAAAAACCTAGGCCAAGATGATGCTACACATGTTTGGCTATTCTAGCCTGTATTGCTTTGGAAGTATCTAGGAGCCTATATTTAAAACATTGAAAAAATTAATTAGATGTTGCAATGATGTTCAAGCATCATAATGACAATATTAAATGTGCTTCATACCTTCCTGATCTGGGTGGAGTCTTCCCTACTTTTCGAGGTGCCTTCTCATGTGCGTCTACTATGAGCGCTCTCCACTCCATCTCTGGAATCGATGGAGGGTGCTCATGCGACCTGGACCTTTCCAATTGAGACCTATCACTCCAAATTTTTTTAAGGTATTATCACCAAACAGGCGAACCATCTTGTTAATAAGTTCCTCTTTTAACTTGGAACTTTTGGATTTCTAGTTTTTGTGAATGGTCGGACCAAAAATTTCCAAGGTTATGTCATACAAAAACCTATAAAATACATCATTTTCTAAAAAATGATATTATCATTAGTTTAAAATAATCACACACTATATGTTAATTTAATTTAGTTTGTAATTAATATTTAAAACACTTCTTAAATACCTGGAAGTTTATCTATTTTCATAAGGACATTATCATCATCTACCAAAAATGTGATCGGTAGTGATCCCATGCTAGTAATGCAAGAAGATCTAGGAAATGACATTTCAAATTGTGTAATTGTATCATGCTCTGCATCCACAACATCATGTGTAGATCCTGACATACATTGTTTAGGGGGTGCATATCCTATTATGATTGGTTGATTGGTTTTACCAGTATAAATGGCCAGTGAATCACTCATAGGCGGAGCATCGACGCTGCTACCAATTCCTTCCTAGCCCATAGTCGTAGCAGGATGATTGAACTCCGCCAAAAACTCTTGTAAAATAAAGAGTTTTTTTTATAAAGTATGAGATAACTAAATCATAAACAAATAATTGGGATAATTAAATGAGTTGCGCACTCCATACCGATGAAATTTTTGCAGCAAGGTTTTTATTTCGCCTTTTATCTCTTAAGTTTCTTGGTTGCCTTGAATTTAAGCTTCCTTATTGCTTGCATTGGATCGATGGACATAAAAATTGCATCATCAGTAACCTCTTCCTCATGAGCATCTGTGGAATTATATAAGGATGGTGCCTTCACTTTATCACCCTTTTTATCAAATAAGTGTAATCTGTAATTCATCCACAATTAATCATCATTATATTAATAAGAAAACCACTATTGACATATGTCAAAATTTATATAGAAACTTCACGTAGTAAATGGAAATCATAATATACAATAGACATTTCTTACTAGTTGGGTAAAATTGAATACAAACCACACCCATAATAGCAATATTTTTATTTATTCTATTCAAAATATAATCAATGCATAACTCTTCCCCTACAGCTATTGACTTATGACACATACAAATACATAGTTTCCTTCACATCCCTAAAATATGAAAATGGGTTTCTTATTTGTTGTGATGCGTCATGTGTTATTTATAAAACCTACAATATTCCCTGTTTCCTTTGGCCTTCCATCAATATACATAGTTGCACCTTTATTTTCCTCATTGTATTTTATTTTATATAATTTTTGTCCACTCCATATCTTCACATAATTTTGGTATATTGGACTAGTCATACCCAATCCTTGTAGTTGTAATAGGGCCTGGCATATTCCCTCAATTTACTTAATCCTCTCTAACATACCTTTATGCCATCCATGGAAAATAGCCCCAAATCATGTAATGACGATGGGGCAATGTGATGTATCCTTTCATTGAAAGAAAAATCAATGTTTATTTTAAGAAGATCCTTGGGTGCCCATTGTTTCACTAGATGTTTGTACCTTAAGGACACCTCAATGTCATTTATGCTCTCATTATCATAGTAACATGATCCCCCTTTAGCGAGAAAAATTTCCATGCGTCTATACAATTTTCTTCTAATATTTTCACCTCTAGTTGATCTTCGTCTGCTAGATGATGTAACAGATGTTTGGTCAATTTCTTCTATCCTACCTGAACATTCATCACTCGATGAAGATATATGTAATAAATACATGTTTAGTTGAATGTGCTATAACATTCCATTAAATGAGAGAAATTATTAGTGAATGGCATAAGGGAGGTTGAGAAATGTCTCAATGAAACCAAAATGACATTATATTAGTACAAGTGAGTTTTTCCCCTTGGAAAAATTGTAATTTTCATTAATAGGAAAATTACATGTTGTGGATGCTATGAGAATATGCAAAATGTAGTGGTTGTGTGCTAGTCCAAAAATTTGAGAACCAAAAATATGTTCTCCACGTAGGGAGATAATCTTTTAATAGTGTTGTATAAATAAACTTGAAAATTTGTTACTCTACGCAGAGAGTACTCCTAGTGGACAGGTACTTATTATGTATAAACATAGTAAATATAAATAGAAATAAAATGGTCATTTATCAAAAGATTTAAGGCTCATGTTGAGCTTGATCTACCTGGTCCATATATGGATAGTGGTAGTACTAGAACTGTTCACCTCCTTGCTGCTCTTAGATCATCCAGATGTTGCATGCCTGATCGCTGCTATTTTGGAAAGTTTGTCAGCGATGGAGTTCCATTCCTTGTAAATATGGTGACAAGCAAAATTGTCAAAATATGTGATGTATCTATGCACCTCATCTAATATATGTCGCAATGTGAATGCATGACATGTTGATGTTTTATTAGTCCAGTTGCAGACAATTTTCAAGTCACCAAAAACTTGTAGATTATGTAGTCTTTTTCAATTGCAAATTGAATGAGGTATTTGGCAGTGATGAGTTCAGCAAAGTTGATTGTGCCATTTCCAAGTCCCATTTGAATATGATAGTAATGTGTATTTGAAATATATAGGAGAGCCCCACCTCCACATCATGTTTCTTATGCCGATCTATCAAAATATGCCCAGGGCTGTGAGTGATCACTGGAATCAGGGATGATGGTTCTGGGTGGAGGGGCGGCCTTGTCCTCGGGTAGTGAACTGTAGATGGCTATAATTATGGTTGTGATGGATGGCCAATGGGGGGCAGTTTCCTAAAAGATAGTGTAGTTCCTGGCTATCCAAATTTACCAAATAATGAGTAGGGGGAGGTTTCTAATATATAGATGAGAGTGTGTGAGATATAATGGATTTCCAAAGATCAATTGTGATGGGACGAGAGAGGAAGAGGTCATCCAAAGATTCAATGTTGTGCTTACAAAGGCAGCACTAGTAAGGGCCATATAGCCCTCTTTTGTTCAAGTTGTCTCTAATCAGAAACTTATTCTTCAGCATGTACCACATGAGTAATCTTGTTTGGGGAGATGCTTTGAGCTTCCACACACCTTTCCACCTTGTTTCTATGTATTATGGCTTGTGTCAATTGGCCAGTTGTAGATACCCCTCTTTTGGGGAGTACCATCCATTTTTTATGATGGCCCATGTGATCTCATCTTCCCTTTCTCTTAGTCAAATGTGAGATTCTGAAAGAGTTGTAGTGTAAGTACTCCAATCTTGGTGCCATTGTAAAGGAAGGAGCAAGATATGGGCTATCTTCCAAGCTTGGTGCAGAAAGTTTAATCTCTCTTGGTCCACGATGTGCACTATGTGTGTGATTCTTTTCTCATTAATGTTCTGGAGTAAGCCCTCAGGTAGCTAGTGTGCATTCCCACATCCTGTCCAAGGGTCATGGCCTATTCAAACGGATGTCCCGTCAGATATTATCCAAGTTAGGTTGTCCTCAATAAGAGGCATTGAGTTCAGAACCGCTTTCCAAATATTTGGCACCCCAGTTTTGTTCCAGCTTGTTTTTCTCAACCAATCCAGTGGCCTTAATGGTGCAATATATTTAGTGACCACAATTCTGGTCCAGAGACTATTGGTGGTGAATAATTTCCACCCTAGCTTGGTTGCTAGTGCTGAGGAGAAATCCTCCAATTTCTTTATACCTGACCCACTGCATTTCTTAGGGATAGACAAAAGATCCCATCTTGCCCATGCATATATCCTTCCTATTTGCTTTCCTTTCCACAGGAATCTACAACAGAGGTTTTGTATCCGGTTGAGAATGCCTTTTGGGATCCATGTGAGCGACATCAAATATACATGGGTGGCCTCTAGAACTGCTTTGATGAGCACCAATCTTCCTACTCTGGAGAGATGCTTATGATACCATATATTAAGTCTTTTCTTAAGCTTGGAGATCAACCATATCTAGTCCATAATTTTATATCCAAGCAGTTTCAGTCTGTATCCCACATACTGGAGGACTTCATCTATCTATGTTAGGGTGAAAGGGAACCTTTGTATCGCAAAGTGTATCTCGTGGGGGGAGTGTTCTGCTACCGTTATAGTGGACTTAGAGTTATTAATGATCATGCCTGTAGTGGTTTTCAAAATATTGATGGTGTGCTGGATGATGGTGAGGTCACCTATCCCTCCATTTAGGAACATTAGTACATTGTCCACAGAAAGGATGTGTGTTATAGTACACCTGTCCAATATCCTGATTCCCGAAAGTTTGCCTCTATGGTGCATGTCCTTGATCAGTCTACTTAGTCCTTCCATGACTAGGAGAAAGAGTAGAGGAGATAGTGGGCACCCCCATCTGAGGCCCATTTTAGAGCCAAAGGAGGTAGATTCAGCCCCATTTATCAGTACACTAAAGGATATATTAGTATTGCAACACATGATCCATTTAATGATTTCCACAGGAAATCTAAATGGGTAGGAAGCATTCTGAGACGAAGCCAACACACCCTGTTGAAGGCTTTTGAGAGATTAGCTTTGAGGATCATACCTTTGATCTTCTTGGTCTGAATGGAGTGCAATACTTCCTGAGCTGTGAATATGGCTTCATGAATCTGGCAATCCTATAGGAAGAAAAATTGTTTGGATGATATGTGGTTGGATAGGATGGGGTAGAGGCGATTTGCTATGATTTTGGATATGATTTTGTATAGACAGTTGCACATGGAGATGGGCCAAAAATCATTGAAGGATGATGGATTCTCTGTTTTGGGGATGAGGTAGATGAAGTTGGAGTTTATAGCCCAATGCATATGTCTAGTCTTCCTGCATTCCTCAATGACCTTGAGTAGATCATGTCCTAGAATGTCAAAAAAAGCCAGGTAGAACTCTATAGACGACCCATCTAGACCAGGGCTCTTGTCCTTCTTGAACCGTTTCAAATCGGCCTCTAACTCCCCTAAAATGACTTCTATGTTAAGCTCCTCATCATCCTCATGTTCAATGGACCGAGGGAACAATTGTGATACTCTAATGACCTCTGCTAGGGTAGCATTAGGAGGGGCCTGATAGACCTTCTTGAAGTGAGAGGTGGCCAGAGAGGCCAGGTGAGGGAAGGTATCAACCTCAGCTCCTAGCTCATTTTTCAATTTCCAAATGGCATTAATGATCTTCCTTCCATTAGAAAATTTGTGGAAAAATTTGGAATTATCATCTCCTTCCTTCAACCATATAGCTCTACTCTGCAATCTCCAGGTTTCCTCCCTCTCCTTGAGAATGTTTCCTCTTTTGACTGTTAATTCAGTGAACTTGTCCTTGAGCTCATTTGAAGGGAAGGTGCCTCTACTGTTGCCCTCTAGGCTGGCTATCTCTAGTTTGATCTCATTTAATAGATGCTCTTTGGTACACCTCTTGTTGTGAGCCCAAATCTTGGATAGCTTCTTCAATTCCTTCAGGTTGGCCATGAACCCTTCAATGATGTTCCCTCTTCTTACTGGTGGATGAGCCTTCCAAAAGTCAGTGATTAGGCGGATGTAGGAGTTATCTTTCAACCATGTATATTTAAATTTGAAAGGTGCTCGAGGTTCGCTAATATTGCCTCGGATTTCAAGTTAAATTGGAAAATGGTCTGAGAGTTTGCGGATCCCACCCATCAATGATAAGTGAAACCCTACTCTAGAAATTGTTCCTTGATGAGGAATTGATCTAGTCTCCTGGAAAGGTAGTCCTCCCCACTTCTTTTGTTCCTCTAGGTTGGGGCTAGTTTGGCAGATGGGATATCAATGAGCTTGTGTAAGTCAAGGAGTTTCTCAAAGAAACTCGCTAAGGCGTCGACTTAAGCATGGTAATGCCAAGACTCTGAGTAGCCTAGGGAGAAATTTAGGTCTCCTCCTAGAATGATATTATCATATTGAAATATGTTGGATATTGAAATCCTTTCCCATAAGTTCTCTCTATGATGGCAGGGCCCATATATTTTTATCATTCTAATCTCAGTTCCCAGCCTTGAAGATTATATGTCCACCCCTATGAACCCTATACCCCCCAAGTGCCCAATAGATTAATTGTCCAAGGGTTATATCCCAGGGCAATGCTCCCCGAGTGGAAATTTACACCAATGGCTTGGAAATGCCATCCTGGGAGCATATATTCCATTAGAGGGGAAATGATAACAGCCACACCCAATGTTTCCTGTAGGAAGACCAGATCAATCGACTCCTTCTAGAGAGGCCTCCTCAGCACTAGTTTTTTCTCAGGACTAGTAATCCCTTTGCAATTGAAGGAGGGAATCTTCATGAGGGAGACTCCTAAAGAGGGCTCTTTGCTCTAAGGACCCTATCGAGTGAAATTTGTTTTCTGAAGGCCACCTCAATACCTGCCTTCTATTTATATTTTAACATGGAGGAAGATCTACCTTGGGGGAGCTTCAGAGTGGAGGAGGAAGGGATAAGTCCAATGCCAATAGCATCTGACCTTTTTGCTCCAATATGCGATCGGATATGATATTAGTGGTGAGCGGGGTTAGATCTAGGGATTAATTCCTTTGATATCTCCATTAAGGATGTGGGGGAAATCTGAGAGGGAATGGGTATATGAGAATTGAGGGGGAATACTGGGTGGCTTAGGTAGGGATGAGGCTTGTCCTAGTCCTGCCTAGATTCCTTAAATTTTTCCTTATGTCCAGATGAATAATTGATGGATGTAGAGCAACAGTTAGGATTGGACATACCCGAAGATAGTGTGACTTCAGTGACCACCTTAGACCTAGTCAGTGGAGGTGAAGGTGGCCAAAGAGATGCTTTCCTGTGATTCTTCATTGTCGTCAAGGCAAGCCTAGATATGTATACACCAGTGTCCATCTTATCGGCCCTATCCAAGTTTTCCACCTATGTGTGAGCTCCCCCCGCTAATGAGGTCTTCCCTTTGTTGCCCATCTTTTATTTCGCAAGGAGAGGGTAATCCATATAGAGGTTTCCAACCTTGTGGCAGCACCTGCAATGAAAGGGGACCCCCTCATAGTTCAGAATCTAGATCTAGTTATAGTTCCTCAAACCAAGAGTGACTTTTTCTTGTAAACCACCTCTAATGTCTAGGTGAACTAGTAGTATTGCATAGGCCATGGCCCCCATAGTGAGATAGGATATGTCATAGTCTAGGTCTATCCCCAGATAATTTCCAATTATTCTGAAGATATCCTCGGTCCAGAAATGGATAGGCTGACCAGGAAGATGAACCCATATTGGCCTCGTCCCAAGTTGTTCTCTGTATGGATAAAAAAGCAGACTCCATCTCCTTAACATAACTGAGGCCTGTTCGATGTGCCAGAAGGAGGATAAGACCTAGTTGGTGTGTTCAGCTCATGAAAAACGTAGGGCAAACCATCCACAGAGAAAAGTTTGTACAGTAGGAAGACCGGCTAGGTGATGGCCCCAAATTTCCGCAACCCACTGCTTAATTCTTGCTGCGGTGTAATTCCTTCCCCTCACCCTACCCACTAGGACCGTCGCCACCATATCCATGGTGTCTTGCCACTGAAAGTCTTCTTCCCAATTGATGAATACTTCTTGTGTCTAGGTTTGACACACCTCTACTTGTTCCTGAGAGTAGGCTCCGCTTCCTCTATCCCCTCAAGGGTTTCTCCAGGATTAAGGTTGGGAGAGGTAGGGTTAGGGTTAGGGTTTAGAGATAACAGAGTAGGTCCAAAAGGGAATGTGTTTGGGAGGGGAGGGACGTTTGAATAGCCACCAGTGGGCTGTGCAGACTCTAAGGGTAGGGTAGTATGAGCAGAATAGGTCAGAGCTTCTCTATGCGGGGACTGGGATGGGAAATGAGAGGCCACTGAAGGATGGAGGGAGGATAAGCTGGATGATCCAGCTACCTATTTAGAGCTAGTTAGTCTGGAGCCAAAATGATGGGGGATTGGTGTCAAGGGGGGCACAACAGACACTGGCCAGGTCACAATTACTTTCAGGAGGTCGATAACGGTGCTGGGTGTTTAGTCAATTTAGTATGTCCTAAATTGCTACATTAGTTATCAATCCGGGAGTCGTAAACTGATGAAGTGTGGCACACTATATGTGCACGACAACTTCTTACTTTTTATTGTTTTCAATTTTTCTTTTGTTTGGGGGTTTTGTCTTCGTTTATCTCCTAATGTGAATGGAAATCCTATCCCTGAGTTTTAAGAATACTCTAGAAGCCAAGTATGGATATAGATTTTAAGGAAATTATGTCCTCTGTAATTATTTCCAAAACTTAACACTTTAGAAGGTCTTAAAACATACTAGTAATGAAATTAGTACTTGAACAAGAATTGAAATGTGTTGCTACTTAGTTAAAATAAATTCACTTCATTTATAGTCTGATAGCTCGCCAAGTAGTCTTTTCGGGGTTAAGCTATGGCTTTAGGAGATAACGTTAATAACATGAGGAATTGATATCTGATTGCAGAAAAATAGAACTAAAATCAAATCACATTATTCATAGTCTGATAGCTCGCCAAGTAGTCTTTTCGGGGTTAAGCTATGGCTTTAGGAGATAACGTCAATGATATGAGGAATTTAATATCTAACTGCAAAAAAAATAAAAAAATCAAATCTCATCATTCATAGTCCAATAACTCACCAAGTAGTCTTTTCGAGGTTAAGCTATGGCTTTAGGAGATAATGTAAATGATATGAGAAATTTGATATCTAATTGCATAAAAATAAAACTAAAATCAAATCTCATCATTCATAGTATGATAGCTCGCCAAGTAGTCTTTTCAAGGTTAAGCTATGGCTTTAGGAGATAACGTCAATGATATGAGAAATTTGATATCTAAACTAACTAACAAAGCAAGTGAATAAGACTAAAATTAAAGCATAACTGAAATTAAGAAAAAAAACTAAGAAAAGTAAAGTCAGCGGAGAGGCTAATCTCATGTCACTAGTTATTGCAAAAATTGTATGAAAATACCCGAGCCTACTCTATCCTGAAACACACACACTGATCAGTGTGAGAAACAATATACAATGCTTGAAAAATAATGTACAAGAACAAAATGTTAGCATCATAACTAGTGAAATATACACAGCTGAATAAACTATGAAATATGTCCAATGGAAATAAGGAAACAACACATAAAAACTTTACAAAAATAAAGGAACAAAGCCTCAACCAGTAGGGGCCTTCTGCACAGCCTTGGTCAACATGCTATCAGCCTAGAATTATGCTCACACGGTCACATAAAACAAAGTCTGTTTATATTGCAAAACAGAGGAAGAATCCTCTTGTTACAGCAGCAGAACCAGTTCACGGCATAATACAAAGGCTAACAGCAAAACGGCAGTGAAAACTAACTAGTTCTATGTGTTTGGAAACACGTTATTTATAAGAAAATTTTCATAACTGTTTTCCTATGAAACATCTTCAACTAAGGACACGTAAAAGGACAACATTCGTAAGCTTTGTTAGAAAATTATATATTACGGAGCAATGGAACACATATAATATTTCAGAAATATAAACACAGAAAACGCACAAAACAAGAGAGACACAGATATACGTGGTTCACCCAGTTTGGGCTACGTCCACCTCGAACAGCCAGTCCTTCCTTTCTATTATCCAGCAAAATGAAGAGACACAACCTACAGCAAAGCCGCTGTAATATCCTCTGTTTTCTCTCACAGTCTCACCTCTCTATCTCTCTCTCACACACACAGAGTACACATCTATATCGCCGCCTCAAATACAATACCCTCATACAAAGAGAGGGGTTGCCTTCTAGGGCAAAAAACCCTAAACTAAACATAAGTTCTACCGT
>APFE030359848.1:0-19495 GCA_000404065.3 Pinus taeda
CTAGTTAGGTTGCATGCAACCTACTAACGTCACACATTTATGTCTGAGAGTTTAGCTCAAAGATTTTTCATCTTTTTAAATAATTTCTTAATCAGGAACCGACTACTTGGTCTAATGGAGATGATAAACACCCTCGAGAATGTGTTATGCATAAAGGGATGAAATGGAGTTTCAAGTTATGCCTACCATTCTTCCTTTCTGCAGGTAATTCTATTTAGCTAATAAAATCTTTCTACTAAAACCTTATTTCCCATATCTTATTGTGGTTCCATACCAAAATCATGCATGACCATATCAGTTGTATACCATGATCCCATGCATGACAATAATAACCTTGATAGCATAAAATTTTACCCAAAGAGAGAGCAACCCACTCTAATACCACCTTGTAATCGCCTCCAACATTTATCAGCTTTCACCAGTTTTCCTAGGGTAACTATGAGTCGAGGGTCACTATGATGGGACTCAACCTCCTATATGATCTTAAGAAAATGGATTCGACAACTTAAGACCTTATTAACTTCCCTCATGTATTACAGGACCTCTAGGAGCTACCCAACCCTTCTAGGTGTCTAATGCCTAAGCTAAATCTCTTTTTCATTGACCTATTCTCTCAGTTGCTCCCATTACAAGGCCTCTAAGAAATTTTAAACATTCAGTTGCTACCATATTTCTTTTCCTTGTGACTATGAACTTTTCCAATCAGTTTTATGCCATTGAACTTGAACTCTAAGCCATGCTTTCAGGGCTAGGACTAAAGCCTCTACCCAAAACTCAAGGAAACTTCCAAGAATGATGAATAACATAGGAAAAGATATTATAAACCAAAAAAATGAAGAAGAACTTGACCAAACCCCTCCCAACAAGGACAAATATTTTATCAAACACATGGTAAACATGCAAACTACACATCATGAATGCATATTTGAACATAGGGATTCGAAACCTATCTGGAAGGAAAAATTCCTTTTCACAACTTTTGCGTAACACCAATTAGGTCATGCATTCATTAAGAAGACATTCATTAATTAAAATGTGATAAAATCCATACTTAGATCTGGCATATAACCATGTTTATAACCAACATATTATCAAGTAGATAACAAGGATAGAACAACTATTAAAGCCACATAATAACAAGTATAATTACCCATCCATGACAAGAGAAACTTAGCTCTTATTAACCATATGCAAAAGCCAACCAAGTCAGGGACTTCCATATACCACCTAACTTTAGATTGGGTTGAACCAAATATTTCTTTCATCCAATCACCCCCACGCCATATTGCAAGATTGAATGTGGAATCTCATGGGATAAACCAATCCACAAATAAACAAGAGAATCCATAGGGTAAACCACCTCCACCCTCACCATACGACAATCTCACTTGAGCTAGTCCCTAGATCACAAAACCAAACTGAGCTTGGATGCCTCAAAATTCCTTCACCATCCCTTGAGGAATTTTCCTGTCTCCACCCACCTATTTAGGGCTTCCTAGAGAAAACCATTTCCACCCCCAACCCTTGGGTTTTTCCTCACACCACCTCATGCAGAACCAAAACCTTTCATCAATCGATAGCTCAACCAAGAAAGAATCCCCTCACACCACGTTTATGCAAAAATAGGAAGGAAAGGCTAAAACCACAGTCGAAACCCGACAAAACCCATGCAAACAATAACAAATTAATTGAATACAGACATGCACATACCATGCATGCCAAAACCAACTAGGAAATCATATATGCTACATGTTACCTGTAAGTATTCTCATTAAAGTTGTTTGATGAAACCTTTCCTTTATTGATTCTTCTGTTCCTTTGCTTTCCTTGTCCTTCCTTTTCTTGTTTGCTTTCCTTGTCCTCTTCGTTCTCCTCTCCTCTTTAAGACTAATTGCAAAAAAATAGAAAATGGCCCCAAACTGATGCTCTGATGTGTTTTTATTATTGATGTGCCTAATTTATTCATTTTCATTAATTTTCTTTGAATTTCCTCCTCATATGCAACTTGTGACCTTTCACCTCCATTTTATTGTATTTTCCTCTATTTTCATAAACAAAATACCAATAATGGATTTTTACCTTTTCAAAGCCTTCATCATTGCCTTTGCTAATTTCTCCTTAAGCATACAATTCAATGATGTTTGTGAAAACAATATGTATGTAAAAGCTTAGCAACATACAAACTTAATAGGGAGTGACAGAAGACAGAGCAGAAAGGAAATTGTGCAGAACTAGCGTTTGGAGTAGAATACTGGAGTTGGGTACCATGGAGGGGTGAGAAGGGGAGAGTTCTACTCCATCCTACAGTCATGTAGACTCTAATCATTTCAAGAAGCCCATGGAAGTGGAAATCGGGTATACAGAAAGAGGAAACAGTTAAACAATAGAGAAGAAAGGATGGCAAAAATGCAGGAGGAAGTCAAAAGGGAGAAATGTAAAGAAGTAGACAGTAAGAAAGTTGACCCTAGAATTCAAACAAGACAATGTAAAAGCAAAGCTTCCATCACACCCCGAGTGGTGTTAAGTGACCTAGCCCTACAAGCGCATAGGGAGCACATGTCGAGTTATGCAGTGATTTGCAAATTCATGGGGTTATGGCCTACAGAGAAGACCCTACACACATGGATAAAGAACCATTGGAAACCTAAGGGAGATATAGATCTACACCTTGGATCCAAGGGTTTCTTAAGAGTTGTGTTTACAAACCTCAAGGATAAGGATAGGATATTTGAAGGAGGACCCTACTTCTATGCGACTGCAGGTCTCTATATGAGACCTTGGGTGATGAACTTCGTCCTGGAGCGAGAAACATTTACTTTGGTGCCAGTACAGATAAGACTTTATTCCCTACCTCTCGATTATTGGCTGTTGAAATCACTAAAAGCCATAGGTGATAAACTATGGAATTTTAAAAAAATATTAGAGGCCACAGTGCATAGGAAATATACCTCCTTCACTAGAATATGCATGGAAATGGACCTTTCTGGGGCCTTACTGGATGAAACAATTCGAGAAGTTTTTGCTGAAGATCGAGTGGAGGCAGTGGATTACGAGCACATACCCTTTAGATGCTCCAAATGCCATGAACATGAGCACCTCTTCAAAGACTGACCTTTAAATAAAATGGAGAGAAGTTTCAAAGCAACCTCAGGTAAAGAGACTGAAAGCTTTAACAAAGTTGGAGGCAAAGGAAAATGAGGAAGAAAGAACCCAAAAAAAATCTATGAGGAAAAAAAACCTAGTCATAATAAGTTCAAGATATTAGAAGAAGAAGAAGGGGAGGATAAAATGAAACAAGTTTTGAAGGACAATCTAGCAAAGAAGGAAAAGGAGGACAACATGGAGGATAGATCTGACAAATGTCAACAAAAGGAGGATCATTCCAGCATGATGGAACTTGATAGGGACTAAGAAATGACCTCAAGCGAAGTGGGAACAAAGGAACATGAGCTATAGTATGTACTAGAAAGGGAACATCTTGATTTAGAAAAGTTCCTGTAAGAAGGAACTACCAAAGGAGTGGACTCACTACCTTAAGAGGAATTTAACAGAGTGCAATAGCTCTTCCTCTAGAGAACTCAAGCGAAGTGTTATGGGGTAAAAAGAAACCATGATAGTCAGGATAACAAAGGAATCAAAACTATCGAGGCAATAGAAGGAGAAGCTTCCAAGAACCCAGGAAGAAAAAGAGGAAGAAAAGGACAAAATGAGTCGCTGAATGAATGTGGAAAACTCATGATAAACTCAAGTAAGATGAAAGACCTAACTAGTTACTCATTTACAAATCTTTATTAATAAATATTACAACATGGAATATTAGAGGTCTAGGAAGTAAAAGGAAACAACGAAATCTCAGCAATAGAATGAAGGAAGAAAAACCAGATTTGGTTTTTATCTAGGAAACAAAATGTTCTGTAGACAAAATAAGAGAGATACATAGAAAGTGGCTTATTATGTATGAATATCTAGAAGTTAAATCAGAAAACATAGCAAGGGCAATTCTTACAATGTGGAACCTCAAAAACTTGGCATCCTATATGTTGAACCATCCATGAACTACTCTTCTGTGGTCATCCAACCTTTGGTGGACAAGGAAGTTTATCTGATCACGAATTTCTATGGTCCACAAAAGCTTGAATATAAATTTAAGCTCCTAAGCTCCCTGGGGGATATAAGAGAAAGACATATGGGCATCCCATGGATTTTGGGAGGGGATTTTAATATGATCAAATCTCTTTCCGAAAAAAAGGAGGGACTAGATCTCTAGGCAGAGCTTCCATAGCTTTTTAGAACTTCATTACCAATATGAGGCTAGTAGATACAGAAACCTCCAATGGCCTCTTCACCTGGAACAAGAAAAGGGGAGGGGTTGCTTGAGTGGCCTTTAAAATTGATAAATTCGTTATCTTTGAGGACCTTATTCTCTCAGGCCTTGACTTGTCAACCATGATTCTCCCTTTTGGAGGCTCGGATCGGTACCCATACAGTTAGAAGCATCCTTTATAGGAACGCCAAGATATAGACCTTCCAGATTTGAAAATATTTGGCTTACCCACCCGAACTTCTACAACAATATTGAAAAATGGTGGGCAAAATATTTGAATGTTTAAGGTACTAAAATGTTCCTTCTACAATGTAGGCTAAAACACATAAAACTCGAGGTTAAATATTGGAACAAGAATGAGTTTGGAAATATCCTCGAAGCAATAAAAATAGTTGAAGGAAAGCTTCAGGATATTAACTTGGAGCTCATCACTAAGGGATTCACTAAGGAGGGTAAGAAGCAAGTTGATTCGCTTCATCAAGAATGGGAAGGCTTATGTAAGCAAGAGGAAATCTTCTGGAAACAGAAATCTAGAGTTCAATGGTTAAAGGAAGGAGACAGGAATACAAGATTTTTTCACAAATCCACTATGGATCATCGATCTCATAACAGGATTCTAAAACTGAAAGATACGCATGGAAATCAACTCAATACCCACAAAGAAATAGAATCTGCTCTCGTTCAACATTTCCAAGGCATAGCAGAGGAGCCCCTCATGGAGTTGGTTACCTAACTGTCCTAATCCACATGACCAGGATCACAAAAACCTACATCTGAGGAGCCTTGTCTTTCAACCCAACCTAGATAACTAGAATGTCTGATTCAAGGTGTTTTAGTTGCAAGCTTTATTGTTAGTCTGAAAGAAAAAAAATGTAGCACATCAATGGATTGTGGCTGCAGAGCCTACTGTAAAAAGCTGCTTTGGATGTAGCAGCTATGCATAGAGCGAAAATACATCAAAGATCAGATAAAAGTTAATAATTTTAGTAGTCATTAAGTGCTGTAAATATATGAGTTTTGATAATAGATCCACCTATATAGAATGCAATTTATTGGATTCAGTGCGGTATTGGCTGTGCAATTGTATCGTAATTAATCTGTGAGAGGGAAATACAGCTATAAACTGAAGTCTCTTCTAATGGATGAATTATTTCTTGGACCAAATGTGTTCAATATTTATGTGCATGGACTTTTTAAATGCGTTAAAAGCTCCTCTGTTGAGCTGCGTTAAAATCTCTATTATATTTCTTAATATTCTATTTTTAAACAATTTGCCCTGTAAGATGACCATAAGCATATATTGATGTATTGGATAAGTATAAGTATATATTAATGTATTTTTAATAAATAATTAAAGAATGAGATTATATAGGCTTTTAATATTTGTAATAAGAAATTGTGAATGTTTTTATCAATATAATTACTTAATTTAATAATCTATGTAATGTACCAAAGTCCTTGTTGTAGTTTTGACACTCAAGGATGATGTTTTCTGAGTGACAATGATGGATGTTGATTATTCATCTTTTTCTGTTCGACCTATTGAAAAGTGATACAAACAGTCTAAACAAACACCCATACCACTTCCCAAACATGTTGTCATTCATGTATATCAAACGCAGTGTCAGATTTGAAATGTTGACCTTTTATTTTCAAATGATACAAACTGTCTAAACAAACACCCATACCACTTCCCAATTAACATGTTGTCATTCATGCATATCAAATGCAATGTCAGATTTGAAATGGTGACCTTTTATTTATTTATATAGATATGGAGGAGGGTGCTCCGAATAAGGCCGCCGCAACTTTGAAATGCTGACCTTTTATTTATTTATATAGATATGGAGGAGGCTGCTCCGAATAAGGCCGCTGCAACTTGCTGAGTTCCTGGATTCTGGCTGCTCAGTGCAACGATGGCCACTGCATTGAAATACCTAGAATGTGAATCTACAAACACCAAGTTTTGTTACTACATCTACAGTCTATCACAACCTCGCTATTTCTGTGAGACATCCAAACGCTACTGGACCAAAAGAGGCACTTTGAGGAATGTTCTTGTTGGTGAAAGTTAGAGAAAAAACAAGACAATCAAGAGATAATTTTTTAGTGCTCGTGACAGTGAATTGACATCCACGACTACTCATCGGAAAATCACAATAATAATAACATCACACATCCTGTCTACAGTGGCCAATTGTTCAAGCCCCGGGCACCCTTATTTGACCAAATCCAGGCCGCTTGCTTTCATACGCTCTGGGCAGATTTGGTGGTTGTGGCAATTCACCACAGTAGTATAAGACACAGTAGTGTAACCCATGACCGATTAATACTCACCCAATAATTCCTCGGACAAATCGTCAACCAGAAGCTTCAAATTCATTCCAGCCACAAGCACAACTGCAAATACAGAGTAATTTTCGTCATGTACAGAGAAAACATTAAACTCCAGAAGAGAATGGTGTGAAACCAGAGCTCTCTCACTTTCACTACATATGAGAGATGGTTTACCTCTTTCTGTTTACAGGTCACGCAGACTGATTTGACCACAACCGCTGGAGCTACCCACTCCTCGAATCTATACAACACAGAAGAATGGGCAACGAACCAAGAGACAGGTGCAGTAATAGCGCCTACACTGCCACCATTGGAAATGAAAGGGTTGAGAAAATTCCGAATCAGGGGAACAAGAAGATAGCCATCCTTGGGAAAACCATAGCTACGAAAGCATTTATGATGGGAAACTCCACAACGCATAAGAAAGCTAGGGGTAGCATCCCTTCTCGCCTTTTTACGGTTTACGGTTTATCAAGATACAGAGTGGCATGAGTCGTATGAACTTCTAGCTGAGTGTTTCCTGTAACCAACCTTCAGCGCAACAATTACCCCAGCCTATAATCCCTTCTCGCCTTTTTACCGTCTCTCAAAATACAGAGTGGCATCTCTCCAAATTCAGAGTGGCATGAGTCTTTATTGTAGAGAACTTACAGTTGAGTCTTTCCTCTAACCAACCTCCAACACAGCAGTTATTGCCGCCTATAATGATCCAATGAATGAAAATTCTGTAATCGTCTAACACATCATACCAACGATTCAGGATAGTACACAGTGGCATGTAAGAAAGTTATTCCCAGAGGGAAACGCCTTACAACGTAATTATATTCAATGTGAGCTAATTTAAGGCAAGTAGTATTACCTTAAATGTGATTCAATTGAAGCCTAGGATATGGTTATTAGTAGATAATCTTTTTATTTTTCTTGTGTTCTCATTAATTTTATTGCAATGTTACTTGTTTTTTAAAGCAAAGAACATTTTAAATTTTATGGACCAATAAGTTTTTGCAATTGAAAGATTATATTTATTTTAATTTTTATTTAGCATATAATTTTCAATATTTTATATTTATAGTATGGATATGGTAATTTTGGATCTACATATAGTTGTGAGATGAATGAAATCTTTTGAGATATAAAAAATCTAAAATATTATAAATTATTTATAAGTGGAGAGTTGTAATTCTATGTGATTAATAGATCCATCTTTAAACAAGTATGGTAAACCATGTGGGGGGCAAGAGTATGCCATCTCTTTCATTTTGAGCAACAAAATAATAAAAATATTTTATTTGTTAACTATTTCTCATTTATTTTATATAAAATATATCTTTACAAATATCTTATTCCAAAACTATCTAATTTCAGATTTACTACATATTGCAAATTTGATCTCATAAGTTACTAGATGTTTAACCTACACGTTAATCATGGTTGCTGGGGCCTTAAAGACACTCCGTCTTTCAACTTGGCATTGCTTCTAAAAACAATATTGGCCAGCAATTAGCAATGATGGCCTCTGGAATCAAATCATCATGGATAACTATCTATAGAACATGGATCTCATTAGCCGGCTACATGTTGGTGCTTGAAACCCTTCTTATCTTTGATTATCATGGCGCAGTCTCCTTGATACTAAGAATTGGTTGTTTGGAATCTCAGGTCGGACGTTGGCTCGAGACGTATCATGGAGATAGGCCTAGACTCGCTCTAACGCATGACTGGTCCGCATTTATTAACTTTTCTTATCATTAGATTTATGCACAATCACTCACACGGTGTTATTTTTCTTATCTTAAAGGTGTGTCGATTTGAATATTTGTTCTATGTGACCCACATGGGTTGCAATTTGCGCCCACTACAGTAGCACTAATGATAGGGGCAACGGAGACGGCTAGAATGAGTCGTACATTTCGGGCCCATCGACAGTCATCCAGCAAGTAAAGTCCAGTGGACTATAACATTTCAGTGAATGAATAATTCGATGTGAACGTAACTTTTCATGGTACATAGTTTCAACTAGAACTTTTTAATACGTTGAAAACAAAAACCGCGACACCGTGAAAATGAGAATAATGGCAGCGACGCCCAAACGGAAAGTAAAATACGAAACTGCACGACAGTTTTATTATAGTGACTGGTGAGAATAGCACAGCATCAGATTCTCTTGCTCCGAGAATCATGTGAGACGCTTTATTGACACTAACATAAACATAGATATATATATATATGACATATTAGATGCGTATTGTGCAGTTGGGCAGACGTTGAATATATAACTAAATTAGAAGCTGTACTGCTCGTAGCGGAGGAAACAGTCACCTAGCTAAACTCGAGCACCGATGGCGTACCCGCAAATGTTCCAGATGCGGCCCCCAAGGTTTTTAAGGCAGGCGGTGCAATCAGACTGAGAGATTCCCTGTTTGCAAACCCCACGCCCATAGGCGGTTGGTGAACCTGCTCGCGATGCTTTATAGTCGTAACCGTTGAAGGCAGTGTTTCCCTCTAGATCTACCAGGAGGGATCCGAGAGTACTATAAAAGGAACTTCCGCTTGGGATCTTCTGCCCGTTACATGCAGATGATACCAAGTTTGTCCTGGGCGTGCCTACAGCACTGCCCACCACCAGGGCTACTACCATTACTGCCAATGTAAAGCCAAATGAGTACCTCATCCCGAATGATAAATATAAGCTCTTCAATGAGAAATGAAATGCTGGCTGGAATGAATGATATAACCACCAATGCGGCCTCCATTTATAGGCCTCGCGGAGATGGCTGTGTATGGGTGGAATTATGAATAACATGTCTCTGTGGTTTATGGGCCGAAATGCACGAAGGATTATGGATAACATCTGTCTATGGATTAGTGGCCGAAATGGACGAGTCATTCTAGCTCCGTGGCCGCCTGTCTTGACTAAACCGTTGGGCCCATATATAAGAGATGGTATACATTTTAATAATCAACTAGTCACATACAATTACAACGTGATATATATATATAAGCTAGTCATATATATAAAGCTAATAGTGAATCTATTAATCACATGCAATTCCAACTCTCCACTTGTAAACCACTTTTAAGTTATCGATGTCAACCCACTTGTAAACCACGTTATATAAGTTATATATAAAAAAGCTAATAGTGACTCTAGCCACTTGTAAACCACGTGTGCTGGACGACGGTAGGTGGGCTCGGAATGTACGACTCGTTCTAGCCCCCTGTCTTGACTAGACCGTTGCCCCTATCATTAGTTCTACTGTAGTGGGCGCAAATTGCAATCCACGTGGGTCACATAGAACACATTCTAGAGAATGGATTTTCTCATTATCCCTACATTTAAAACTTAACAAGTTCTATGTAAAATTGAAACTTAGCCCCATTCTCGCTATTATGAATGGTTTAAAATCATGACAAGAACGGATGTGTTAGATCATAACGTGACCGGTTACTTGCAAAGCCAGAGAGTGAAAAAAATGGAAGTTGATCTTGCAAATTGGGTCTTAACTGCAACATTTTTTGGAGAGTTTATAGATTTTGCAATTTTGGATCCAATAGATGTGGGTGATGGAGCCAAAGTAAAACATTTTCATCTAAATGTTACTTCTTCTTTTTCAGGAGTCGAGACTAGAGTTTAAAGAACCTCTATCATTTTCCTAATCAATCACACATCTCCAGTCTCCAAAAGCTATAAAATCCTTAGGGTTGAGCCAATTAGAATAGTGCAAGACAATATTAGATATTTTTGGTAATTATAATATAATCAGAATAATTATATTTATATAAATATATTTAATAGGGAATTATATTAATTAAAATAATTATATTTATATAAGCTCATTCGGTGGTGAAGGGGTATACAATTAAGTCACTTCGTGATGTGAAGGTCACCAATTAGTAGGAAATAATCCGCGATCCCGTGGTGATTTTGATGGCTTAGATGCCCCTAGGTCGTGGTTTCTCAAGCCAAATGCCGAGCTTGTTGTAATGTGTAAATTGAGTAACAAAATAAAAATTATATTTATATAAATATATTTCATTTAAAAATTGATGTTAAAAATTATGCTAACTATTAACAACATTATTTAAATATGAAAATATATTCTTCATTATAAAATATCAAGGTTACTATGATTAATTATTTTTTCTTTGACGTAAAACCTATATGGTGAGTATTCTTCTAAATAAATTGTTTGTAACATAACAAAATCAATTAAATCTACTTATATTTAATAAACTAAATGAAATATTTTTTGTAATTAAAAAATTTATAATAGTACTAATTGTTCTATGAATTATAATATGAATTAATATCACTATCATTGAGTTGGAATATCTCTATATTAGCCTTCAAATTGGAAGTATACTCTCTTAGTGTGAAACATCTTATCATTGCCTCCAACCACGTTTCTAATTGTTTACTTGCATGACTTCTAGAAAATTTTGGGGGCTTAATATTTTGAAGCTCCCTAGTAATGTCCCTAGTTGGAGATCCTCTATTAAAATCCTTTGATCCCTTGACATTTCCCACCCTTGATGGAAAGCGCTCTAGGTCCACCTCAGTTGTTTCGTGCGCTCTTAAAGTCTCATTAATTATCTGTATAGAGCACAATATGAGAGCTAAATCTAGTGATGGCAATGGGGTTCTTGGAGGAGTGGTCATTGTGACGAGTCTCCTCTGCCTTGATTCCCTCACATCCTTGCCATTCTGAAACATTCCATTATCTCCGTGACACACAAGTCTTAGTAGTGCAACTTAGGATGTCAGCGATTATTTGGCACACACACATATATAAAATGATATGTGTAAGTTTCCCTTTCACTATGCTGGTAAATGAGTGATGTTGACTTTGAGTAGATTCTCATGGATCTAGTAAATAATTTTCCCTTGCTAACTAATCAAGTTTTATGCTATGTTGTTAGTCACCATCACACGCCTTTCCAACATCAAGTCTCTCCCCTACACCAACCTTAATTAATTAAATGGATCGTTAACCTTATTTTAGTTAGCACTAGACTTCAATTTATTATTATGTGAATATTGGTAGTTCGTTGGTTGAATTTTCTCTAAGGATGTAGCATCTTCATGAAGAAGGAAATAATTGTAATGCAATCCTAACTATGAACATTAGGAAGAGGTCATCAAATATGAAGTAACATTGAAGACTAATAATAGGCTAAAGTTGCCTAGTTACATGTGCAAACTAGGCATGGAAAATCATATTTAAGTGAATTAAGGTGGATTATGTACAAATTGATTATTTTGAAATTAATGTAAGTCATATGTGTCTTAAAGAGGTTGTATTAAAAATAACTATAGGAATTTCATTTCACTAAGATATTTATGTTTCAACTTCTTAAGATGCACAACTTTTAGAGTGATCCATTGTGGAAAGTTAAAAAAATATTGGAAGGTTGAAGTGTTTTAAGTTTTCTATATCCAAATGAGATGGGGACCAATCCAAAAACAAAAATCAAACTTATTTATGATGAAACTATGGGTGATGATCACTATGACAACCAATTAGGAATGACGTAATTTGGAAGTGAGAATTTAGTGATATAAATGAAAGGAGGTAATGTTCATCAATTATCATGTTTTCTTATCAAGTGGAAAATATTAGTACGATATACAATCCATAATAATTAGGGGTTTCATGTGGAAAGTACTTAAAGTGGGTGTGGAATATATTTAAAGTGCTTATAGAATAGAACTCAAGATGGTATGGCTTTGTTTCAAGGATATCTTCTCTTAAAAAGGGGAAAGAAAATGATACAAAATTTAAATAATAGTGCCAACAACTAGCATTTTTTAAGGAGACAAGGATATTAAAAATGATTAAAAGAATAACAAGGGAGGAGTTCTAAGATAACTCCTTAATCTAAAGATTATATGAAATTATATAAGAAGGAATGACAAGGGAGGATCTTATAAATCTATTGTTAATGATAATGAATGGTAGTAATGGTGACCATGATAAACTTGGAATAATGAGACAAGTAGAATGTTGTACTGGATAGATACTTAAGGGAATGAGTGGAATTTTCACAAACAAGCGTAAGAAATCAACAAGAAGTAATAAACTATCCTAGAATATGATGGAAGATTTTGCAATAGGGATCGATAACAATTAATGGAGTTTAATTATCATGATAATTGTGGAGTATATTAGAGTTGTAGGAATTATGGTAAACTATGATTACATAATCCATGAATGTCTGCAGGATGTGAACAAAGAAGCTAAACATAGAAATTGGGAAGATTTTGGGAGTAGAAACTCGGAAAATGCCTAAGCATTAAGGTATTGGTTTGTAGATTTCTGTGGAGTGGTTTCTGAGAGGTTGAATTTGGATATTCCACAGTGTTCATCTTTTCATTAGTTGACGTTTCAAGCCTAGACCAAGACTCATCATCAGGACTGATTTACAGAGAAGAGAAAAGTGTGTGATAAATATGGAGTAGGTGGGATGTTAAGATGTTAAGCCGACCAGTTGATTATTTAGTAAATATTTTAATCTTATTTTGATTAATTCCTGTAATAATTATATTTATTGAATGTATTACTATCTATGCTCTATTTTTAATTTTTAATTTATTTATTTTATTTATTCATGGTAAGTCCAACATTAGGAATAGCTGAGCATGGTGTTCATGTGAATAAAAATGATATGAAATTTTAAAGTTGGAGTAGCTAATTAAATTTCATACAGTTCTTAAGGTGCATATCATTAATGTGTGAAGGGAGGTATGAAAATGTATTAATGTTTAGGGCTAAATTATGGGGTCTATCTCTAGAAAGTTATCTTAAGAATATTGATGAGTAGATTGAATAATATGACTGGTATGAGTCATAGTGATGACGTACAAAATTTAGAAGTCTCAAGATTGGAATTTGTGACTACTTGTAATTGGTGAGAAATGACAAGTGATAAAGTAGAGAAACCTTTCAAGGATAACAATTGTTTAACTTTTGGAAAAAGGAAATAAACTATGTAGACTAATGATAAAACATTGAGTATGAGGCGATGACAAGCGGTATCAAGATGGGAACTCGATGAAATAAGTAGATATTTTGTGGATGTACAATAACAATTACGTTTGTGATGGATAAATCACCAAGGGACAACAAGCCCTCATGAAGGTGGATTAAACATGGCATAAGACTTAAATAATGATGACCTAGTGTATCCATGCCATTTGGATAAGAAAACTATGTATAGTGATCATGGAATTTTAATTTATATTGATAACTTAGAGAATGAGTGTACAATAGGTAATATCTTAACATTGGATTCCACTAGAACTTCCTCGGGGAAGGACGATTACATGACAAAAGAATAAGTCTCAAGATGATGAGGATCATTTAAAATCTAGTGATGTACATAAATTAGTATAACTACGTGTAAATCATCAACTTCCTAGTTTAGATGTGGGAATGATTATTGATAAGTAATTGATACCTTGAAGAAAACATGACACTAATAGTATTGATGAGATAGACTACAACCTAGGTGGATGTTGAATAATCTTATTTCCTAGTTGGTATTCATTGTTTATACAAGGAAATGAAACTGATTTTGTGAACTATGATAAGAATGCATATAGTGTATTATTGTTTTATATCTGATAAGTATTGAGATGATTCTCATATTAATGATGTTTCATGAGGTGGTGGTGTGTGGTAAATAGTATAGTTATGATGAGAGGTTAATGATGCATATGTGGTGCTCATTTATATATTTGTTATGCTCATCATGTTGTATGTTTATGAGGAATATGATATGCATAGTGATTATGATGTTATGATATGAGGTAAATTGACATGTGAACTTATTATGCGATGATATGCCTTTGATGTTGATATGCTAATTTTATAACTTAGGGGAATATTATGATGTGAAGTATGTGGTAATTTCCTATAGATTTATGACAATCAGAATTTTGTGATAACAAAGATGTTATGTTCTCATGATGACATGCAATATTTGGCATGTGGGTTATCTTCTAGATGTTATAATATAACTAATGCATCGGATGTATGTTTTGATGTGGTGATTGACAGGAAATCTAGTAATGGGTCTCGAGGGTTTGTTTATTTCATGATCTCATGGGTACCCATACCTTCAAGGGAGAATATGTAACACCATATGGGCTAGAGGCAAACTCAATCAACACTACATATGGTAGTGGTTCCTTTGTCTTGTATAGCTCTTGATCGACAACTCTTGAGGGGATTTGGGACCACCTTGAGGAGGCTAAGTCACTGATATTGGAGGCCAAGTGCCTGATATTAGAATGGGATGTTGAATTTTGGTGGGCGTGTAAGAAAATTGATTCCTGGGTTTGTGCTCTTATTGAGTGTGGAGCGAGTGGGCCAACCCTGTGAGATGCCCAGAAAAATTGAGTACTGGAACAAGATGCTTGCCTTGGGGCAACTAAAGATTGAGCCAGGTGCAATACTTAGAGCTAACATTGGGTTATGGTATAGAACGATAAGGCTTATGCTTGGTTCCGAAAGTGGGACAAAGGATAGAGATTCCTTGAGATTTCACAGATGTCGTGGAAATTTTCAATGCCTGCTGGTTATACTAGTTCAACAGAGCATCTAAGGAAAATGTGAAGTAATAAATAAATAAATAAACAAAATGTTAAATGACTCAACTTAACTTCGGGACGAAGCTCCTTAAAGAAGGGGCGTATGTAATGTTCCCTAATGATAATAATAATAATAATAATAATAATAAATAATAATAATATAATATTAAAATATAAGTATATAAATAATAAATAAAAAAGAAAAGATAATAATGATAAATAAATAGTAAAAGTGAATAAAGGAAATATAATAATAATAAATAAACAATGAGGAAATATAAGAATAATAAATAAATAAAATAGTAAATAATAAATTGGAGTTCTAAATAAATATATATAAAAGTAAACCTAAAAAGTATTGAAAATAAGTAAAGTTACCAAAAGGTAAAAAGCAATAATATAAGGAAGAGTTAAATTAAAAAGAATAGTAAATTAAGTAAAAATTAAAATAAAGAAATAAAACTTGCATGTTTACACATGGAATGTGTGCATGTGGTCACCTTTCCATTTTTTTTGTCTATTTAATGGATGATGAGGAGGATGTGATTCATCTATTCCTTCATCTATCCTCTTGGGAGAAAAGTGTTTTGAGACAAAGGGTTCCCTCGTAGTAATACATTCATTAAGGCTCGGGGGTGGCCAGTTGCAGAAAGATTATGTGTAGTTGAGCCTACGGTTGGGTGGAGAGTCGTCCCCAAAATATTTGTTTAAGTTAGCTGAATTCAAGGAGCATTCAACTCCAAAAGTACAAGGAATATCGTTGATACAGGTAAGTCATTTGCACTCATGTTTTTGAAAATTCTATGTTAAATAGTTGAATAATTGGGTGTGTTGATCATAAACTACATAATTGATCTAATTAGTTAAATATTTAAATTTTGGGTTGTTACAATTTTAGATAAAAAAAAATTAATATATTTCATTATATAATAGATTTTAAATTCTAACTTGAAAAGATTGGTTATATGTGGGTTAATTTATATTGAATAAAAAACTACATATAAGCTTTAGTGTGTTGACACGTGTCGGATATTTTAATGTGGATGATAACCTTATCAATTGTGGTAACCTTAGAGGCTCATATATATATATATATGAAAAACTAGTAAATATCTACATTAAGTTTGGATATAAAATAACTTGAGCTAAATAAAACTTATCATAAAAACGCATCTTCTCAAATTTCCACAAAATGAGATTTATATCTTAAAATTTTTTATATGTCTTTACATTTTATAATCCCAAATAAAATAAATCTATGTTATTAATATAATTGAACTCATTTATATAGAGAAAAAAGATACAACTCATATGCAATATTTTACTTCAATTATTTTTAGAAATATATACATCTTCACAATATTTTATGCATAGTTATAAATATCGATGCTCAATTGTTTTTCCACTATTAACAATTTTTAATAGCATTGAGATCGATACTAAATTTGTTTTTTTCTTTTCTTTTTTTCTTCGCTTATTATTAATGATTTTTAATATTACGTGTGCAACAATAATATATTCAGTAGGTAACGAATTACACATCTATTTTATAATAAATTATAAAACATAACCAAATATAAAAAAAAATGTTTATTGTTGGTAAAGTATCACGAGTATGTCAACTTTATAAAAATATGAATTTTATAATTTAAAAAATGATAACACTAATTTAATTATATAATTAAAGGGTAAAAATTTATATTCTTAAGTCTAATTATAATTAAAAAAATTACTTTATGACACATTTCACATTATTAAATTGATATGGATAAACTAATTTAATGTTTATGAACTATTTATATAGTTACATTAGTTATTCTTATTTATTTTGTTCGATAAATGGATCTTTTCATTCATAAGAAAAAGTTACATATAGCTTGAATTTCCAAATCA
This sequence comes from Pinus taeda, assembly GCA_000404065.3. Lineage (NCBI taxonomy): Eukaryota > Viridiplantae > Streptophyta > Pinopsida > Pinales > Pinaceae > Pinus > Pinus taeda. The sequence goes on from APFE030359848.1 coordinate 17,148, forward strand.
AGACTAAGATACAGTGGTTTTTTGAAACTAATAATCTTCCTACCAAAAAATGACTATGATAATGATAACCACATGGAAGACTCTGATTTCAAGAGGAAAATTCATGTGACTTTTGCATGACTTTCCCCAAGTTCACCTTTTAGTGTTTTCTTGGATTAGTGTCATGTTGCTATTGCAACCTCGTTTTTAGCTTCTTTACTCAAGACCACCATGAAGTCCATCATTTAAAACCAAGATTGAAGTGTCAGGTAATCAATTCCAACCATTTTCTTTGGAGATGGACCTTAGACAAAATCATAACCTCTTGAGATAACATGTCTTTAACATATTTTCCATGTCATTATGCCACAAGGGAAACCAGTCATTGGTCATCTAGATCCATATTTTCTAGCAGGTATTTTACTTTATCCTTTTCCAGTGGGGACCTTATCATTTCCTATGGTAATGAATTTTTCTAGTGCCCTTTAAGATACTTTTACGTTACATCTAAGCAGATATGGGATTCACCTTTTGTTGATTGCATGCTTGATGGAATGTTTAATTACTCTTGGGGCTCCTTTGAAGAGTCTATTTCTGATATAGGGATTTGATTAGGATTTGGTGTACCCTAGGAAATCAAATTTCTTCTTCATTGGGGGGTTTTCCATGAATCAAATGTATCTTTTTGAGAAGCATTTTTTTGAAACTATTCCTTGGTAATCATTGGACAATCCCTAATAATATGTCCATATTCATCACAATGCTGGCATCTAAAGGGGACATTCGTAATCTAGAGATTTCTTCCAAACACTATCATGATAGTATGTGTATGGATGGAAGAGAGTAGGATAAATTAATGTATACATAAATCCATGCCTAAGAAGTGTACCAATAGCATGAAAAGTTTTTTGATGGCATTTTCGATGCCTTCAAGGCTTTCCACCTACAAATATGGCTTGGGAAGATAATAGAGATGGTCCCACATCGAGGCAGCAAGGAAATTCTCCTTCTATGTATTATAATACTCATTCCAAAATCACATGAGGAGCTCTGAATTTTTGAAAAAATATGCCTCCCCTTCAAAATCCTTCGATCTATCTTACTATCTAAACTATCATCTTTAAAAACAAATCTTGGTCCATAACTCCAATTCTATTTGACATTGGGTGTTGCATTTATTTTAGATCCACCCAATCAAAACCTTTTTAGAGGGCCATAATAAATTTGCACATCAGTTCATGATCCTACATTTTTTGGATATATTACCTAATATTACTATATTTAACCTCATAATTTGGATCTTGCACTTCCTTTCACACAAACCACCCTAGATTCTTAGGTTACCACAATGCATCTAATGAAGAGTTTGCTACGAAACCATAAGCCACATAATCCCCTCTTTACCCACTTGATCTTTGAAAAGGATGCCATACGTGAGGACATTCATTGGGAATACCAATGTATTTATAATTATTGCGAACTCCCAAAGAGGGTAGATCCCCCTCTTACAAAGTGAAGAATAGATAGATGGATATGTAAAAGAAACCCAAGAATTTATATAGCAAAACATTAAATTTCATTTTATTTTTTTTAAATATTGAAAATCATCTCATTTCAGTAGCTGAAGATATCTAATCTATAAGTGATTTAATGTCTAACATGATATATATATATATATACTATATATATATATATATTATATATAATATAATATATATATATATATATATTATATATATATTATTATATAATGATGTTACGCTATTGTAGTGTTAGATTATAAAATAATATGTAAAAGTACAAAGTAATAAAAATATTAAGTTCTATTAAATTTACTATATTGTAAACAATTTATTTAAAAAAATTATTCATAATACTCATATTACTTTAAAATAATAATAATAATAATTCAATTTATGTTCTCAAAACTTCATCTTAAAATTTTATTATTTTAAATATATATAATATAGATAATATTATTAAACTTAATACAATTTGCTTCTATAAATATATAATAAATGAAAAATTAAAATATAATTATTCAAATTCATACTATACTTAAAAAAATATTTAACATTATAAATATTAAATTCACTCTAATTCAATTTAACCCAACCAATATATCTCAATTTTCATACTGGTAGCCATGGTTCTTTTTTTCCGTTGTTTTTTGGGTTCCTTTCGTGTTGTTACTTGCTTTTAACAAAATAACATTAAAGATTATATATTTTTTTAAATCTTTGCAAAGTATATTACGTTTAATATGTTTGTAATTTTATTATTTTCACAAAATAATAACTATATTAATTTAGAATTTCAGTTTTTGCTAATTACATATTAACTTTTAATATTGGTTAATTAATTTTATT
>APFE030359849.1:0-14789 GCA_000404065.3 Pinus taeda
TATTGTCCTGGCACAAAATGAAGCAAAGAAGAGCGGCACTGGCTCCAGAATCAGCTTACTAGCTTATTCATACGGCCCTACACTGCAAATGATGCCCTCGTATGTGCTTGTTAATGGCATGTTCCTACTTTATTAATTTGTAGTTTTGTTGTATTTTTCCTTTCTGTCCGAAGACCAGTATATCTTCCACACTTGATTTTTGAGCTTATGTATTTACAACAATAGGTTGTTATTCTGATCCCGAAAATGCTTAAATCCGGATCTTAGAAATGAATTTTTTTATCGCTTAATCAATGTTCAATGGAGAAATCAAGTTTCGATCTCAGTTCTTTCCCTACAGTCCTAAGATATTGTTTTAAGTCATTTCCTTCTTCTGGCTTTGCTTTTCATGAAGTACTTCTTTTCCTGCAAAATAGACACCTACCACAAACATCAACAGAAGCTCAACTATTCCCGTCACGAAACCACTTAAGCTCAGTTTTGTGGCTCACTCAATGAGCTTAGTAGTTTCAGATCCTAAAATTATAGAAAATAACCCAAAAATAACAAAAAAGATAGCAATAAATTAGATCGATGAATTTATACCCAAGCCCTTGCGGGGTTATTTGCGGTTTTGCAACGTTAGCCGAAAATTATGAAAAGAGAAATGAAATCCACTAATATATTTAAAACCTTAGGACATCCCATCTGAAACTTCCTTTTTAGCAATCGACAAATACAGAATTAATGCAGACAATGAAATCACCGAGAATTGGCTTGTCGAATGGACAAGTCTCTAAGAATTAGACAACTGACCTATGACTGCTGATAATAAAACAATAATACAGAATTCGTCCAAGAGATTTCCTCTTGCATTCTGAACTTCCTAAATATCTTGTTTCAAGAAAATAACTTCAAAAATATTTTTGAAAAATGAATCTACTGAATTGGGGGGTGTTTTCTACCTATTATAAGTTTTGGAGTTTTTGGCTGCAATCTGACAAAACAATTTTCAGTCAAATATGCCTGGAAAAGCACCAAAAACCTAAACTAGATAGACTATGGCACTGAATTCTATGGTTCTTTTATGCAAGAGTGTTTATAAAAGTCAAATAATAACCTGCAAAAGTAGCTCTAACTCATAATTGGCAAATTTTCATAAAAATGATTCAATTTCATTGAATTTCACTTTAATTAACATTATTTAACTGAAACTCAAGGATAAATTAGAAATAAATTAATCTTGATAAACACAAATTCGTCCACACACGCGTATTTGTATATGCACATGTACAGGGATGGAATTTGTAAATTGTTTGTAGTTGTAGTAGTTGGTTATTTATTTGGTTGTAAGATCGAGCAATCTTCATCATGCCTAATCTTCTTACAGTGCATGAAGTTTGACCTTCATTTCTTCAGCTTGTTAACTGACTCGTCTATACAGGTTGATTAGGTTTTAGTTAGTTCAATTATCAATGCTAGTTGAGGTCGATTATGGGCTTTGACTTCAATGTCAACATCACTGTGCTTTTGCCATTCTAATTATTCTTCTTTTTCTACTTTTTATTGGCTTTGACTGCGATTGCTTTGAATTTGACCTATTAATCCAAGGAATACTCAACTTTGAACCTCAATAAGTGCTTATATCACTTAATCTAGCCTCCTGAGCAATTGTCATCACTATGGACAAAGCCTTCACTTCTGAGTTGTTTGTTTGTCTTCTGAAGCCAAACTCAAAAGATATCTGATAGGAATTTGATATGATTACCTGCTACACTCTGTTTCTTAAGTTTCACGCTGAGTCCATTATTGTCCTGGCACAAAATGCAGTACAATAATATCTTCTGTGGATGCTTCTTTCTGCATGCTTTGCATTTTCTAGTCATTTATGTCCACTGGCTTACTCACTTCTCTGGCTTCTCTACCTGAATCTAGCTAGTCAAACTCTTCTAAATCAAGCCTTACTGCATTGAAGCAAAGAAGAGCGGCACTGGCTCTAGAATCAGCTTACTAGTAGATCCCATCTAAAACTTCTTTTTTAGCAATCGACAACTACAGAATTAATCCAGACAATGAAATCACCGAGAATTGGCTTGTTGCAATTAATCCTTACCAAATTTAGGGCAAATTTGACTGAGAAATATGCCTGGAAAAGCACCAAAAACCTAAAACAGATAGACTATGGCACTGAATTCTATGGTTCTTTTATGCAAGAGGGTTTATAAAAATCAAATAATAACCTGCAAAAGTAGCTCTAACTCATAATTGGCAAATTTTCATAAAAATGATTCAATTTCATTGAATTTCACTTTAATTAACATTATTTAACTGAAACTCAAGGATAAATTAGAAATAAATTAATCTAGATAAACACAAGTTTGTCCACACACGTGTATTTGTATATGCACATGTACAAGGATGGAATTTGTAAATTGTTTGTAGTTGTAGTAGTTGCTTATTTATTTGGTTGTAAGATCGAGCAATCTTCATCATGCCTAATCTTCTTACAGTGCATGAAGTTTGACCTTCATTTCTCCAGCTTGTGAACTGACTCGTCTATACAGGTTGATTAGGTTTTAGTTAGTTCAGTTATCAATGCTAGTTGAGGTCGATTATGGGCTTTGACTTCACTGTCAGCATCACTGTGTTTGTGCCATTCTAATTATTCTTCTTTTTCTACTTTCATCCATTATAATTTATCATTCTCAACAATGAAGATAATGAGTTTTGTGTTAGATGGGATTAAGGGATAGATTTGTTACAATTGATGGCTTTCTAAGTCGGGCCACCTACCCTCGGACCTCAACCACCCCTTAGTAGTGGTGGATATTTAATATGATCTATTCTACTATTTTATAGCAGTGAATGAATGCTCCTTCTTATAATTATATTTGTATTAAGAGAAGATATGGATGATTTGTGATATTTTATCGTCTTTGATATTATGATTCAACTTTCATATTGATAACTGTAATCTTGGTAATTTTCTCTCTTAAGAAAATTCAGTCAAAGGCTGAATGGTGTGCTAATGAATGAGTCTTATCTATTCTGCTATTCCCTCCAATTTACAATCACTGTTGACTTTGTGTGAAGTTGAGTTGGAATAGATGGAATAAAGCAATGCCCTTATATACACTGTTATGAAATGGTTGAATTTATTCCCCTCATTGGTGTTTTGATGCCTTAAATTTACTGCTTTATCTCACTTATTAATTTTATGTTGTATTTGACTGCTTAGTAGAACGATATACAATTACAACCACTGGTCCTAACGTACAACAGGTTCTTTTGGGTCTTTGGAATTGGCATTTTGAACTCTAATATCAAAACCCTCTGAGCAGTTCAGTAGACATTTGCAGTTCCAAAGGTACACACAATGATTCTCTGTTCTATATGCATTTGCATTGTTCAACTTGCTTTGTGACCAGTAATTGCATTGCATGACTAAACATAATATTCTTTGTTCTATATGCATTTTCATTGTTCAACTTGCTTTGTGACCAGTAATTGCATTGCATGACTAAACATAATATTGCATCGAACATTTAGTCATCATCATGTATCCTATGTCTGAGGAAGACAAATTGCAATTAGTCTTGCAAAAACATCACTTATGTCGTGTGGGCAATTTCTCATATCTAATTGGAGACTGTTTATTCGATACTTTAGAACTTCTGCTAGATTTCCGATACACATCAGTAGAGCTAAGAAGAGGAACAATAGAGTATTTTAGACGCTGTCTCGAAAAACAAGATGGAGAAGCAATTTTGTCTTATGAACATGAACTGCATGAAGTGTCACTTCAAGAAATGCATAACATTAGCAATCGTGAAATCTATTTAGACAAAATGGCTAGATCTGCCTCAAACAATATACCCTTAGGATCTAGAGGTCTATGGGGAGATATTTTCTGTATCTATTGGCTCTCAAATTGGCTGAAGATGCCAATTAGAGTTTGGTCCAAAACAAAGATGAGGATTTATTTGCACTTCAATTCAAGTCTTATGGCAAATACTCTCGACATATTATTCCATGACGAGGATCCTCTGAATGGGCACTTTGAACCTTTGGTTCGTACGCAGCCTACAATTGGTTGTACCTTCCAACAACAAACCAACGTCTCAAATGAACAAGATGCTGTAATGTTTCATTCAGTGCATTCCTCAAAGAACAATACTGAAGCACAACCTGAAACAAAATGTCAATCTATTGAAACTAAATTAAAACCATCTCGTCACTTAAACAAGCACAACAAAAGTGTATCTTTGCATGTGCTTAAGGACATTGCTCAGAAGGATTTGAAAAGACAAAAAATAGGCATTGACTATAACAAAATTGCAATGAAACAACAAGAAGATGTTAGTCAGGCACTGAGATTTCAATCACTTAGAAACATGTCTACTATGTCTGAGGAGCACAAGTTGCAATTACTCTTGCAAAAGCATCACTTATTTCGTGTGAACAATTTCGCATATCTAATTGGAGACTGTTTATTCGATAGTTTAGAACTTTTGCTATATTTTCAATACACATCAGTAGAGCTAAGGAAAGGAACAATAGAGTATTTTAGAGATTGTCTTGAAAAACAAGATAGAGAGGCAATTTTGTCTTACGAACATGAACTGCATGAAGAGTCACTAAAAGAAATGCATAACATTAGCAACCGGGAAATCTATTTAGACAAAATGGCCAGATCTGCCTCAAACAATATACCCTTAGGATCCAGAGGTTTATGGGGAGATATTTTCTGTATCCATTGGCTCTCAAATTGGCTGAAAATTCCAATTAGGGTTTGGTCCAAAACACAGATGATACCTTATTTTCACTTCAATTCGAGTCTTAAAACAGATACTTATGACATATTATTCCACGACGAGGATCCTTTGAATGGGCACTTCGAACCTCTCATTCATAAGAAATCAACAATGCATTCTAGCTTCCAACAAGAAACAAGCAACTCATATGAACAAATGAACTTATGCAGTAAACAAGATAACATGGAAACATGTCTTCTTCCAAGTAAAGAAGATACAAGTGAAATAAAGACATCTTTAGCCAACGCTAGAACATCTGCTCTAGCAACTGCATCAAATACTGAGGAGGTTGCATCAAATACTACGGAGGTTGTAATGTTTCATTCATCGCATTATGCAAATAACAACACTGAAATACAATCTGAAACAAAATGTCAATTTGATCAAACTAGATTAAAACCATCTTGTCATTTAAACAAGAACAAGAGAGGTTTATCTTTGCATGTGCTTAAGGACATTGCTCAGAAAAATGTGAAAAGGCAAAAAATAAGCATTCAATATAACAAAATTACAATGAAACAAGAAGTAGTTCTAGAGAACACAGAAGATGCCAGTGGGACACTGAGATTCTGATCGCTGAGAAACTTGGAAAAACATATTAGAACCAATGCACAAACAGAAATGGTAACTTCTCGTCCATTAGGCAAACAGACAAAAGTTCTAGAAAATAGAGCAGATGTTAGTGAGACACTGAGATTTCAATCACTTAGAAACTTGAAAAAACATATTAGAAACAACGCACAAATAGAAATGATAACTTCTCGTCCGTTAGGCAAAGAGACAAAAGTTCTAGAAAACACAGAACATGTTAGCGAGACACTGACGTTTGGACCACTTAGAAACTTGGAAAAACATATTAGGCCCAACCCCCAAACAGAAACTGTAAACTCTTGTCCATTAGGCAAACAGAGGGAACGTTTATCTTTGCGTTTGCTTAAAGGCATTATACGGGAAAAATTGAAAACAGATAAGATAAGACTCGCATTCAACACAACAACAATGAAACAAGAAATAGTCATAGAACACATGGACTACAAACCATTTGTAACAAGATCAAAGGAGCTTTCAACACAATCAAAGAAATCAGGAAAATCTAGCCTATCGGTTCAGTCAAGATCAACAAACAAATTAACACAATTATCTAAGTTTGATGAAATATATCAAAGACAAATAAGTGACGCACCTATTTTCAATCATTCATCATGTGAAAGAACCTTTTTCAAAAGAGACATTTGCTTGTTGCAGCAAGGGAATCAAACAAGACAAAATAAGATTAGGAAACTATCAACTAGTTTCGAGGATGTTAAATCTCGTGTTCAAGATGGCTACATTTGTAAACACTGCAAAAAAGCAATTGAACATGGAACAATTGCTAAATACGCAGTTCCTGAACAAATAAGAAGAAACAATGCGACTAGAACACTCACACAACTCACTGAACTGGAAGAAAGACTAGTTGCATTAAGATTGCCCTTCTTGAAAATAAAAGAAATGGGCCATCGACATAAGAAGCCACAACTAGGCTTAACTGGAGGAGTTATCAATGTCCCCACAAATATTTCTAGAATTCAATCTGCATTGCCCCGAACTATAAAAGACACTGACACGGTTGTCATTGTTCTAAAAAAGAGTTTAAGATTCAAAAGTGCATATGCATTTGGTCGAGTTAACATTCACAAAGTGATGAAAGCATTAAAACAATTATGCAAAAGAATGCTTTACAAGCTCGAGAATGCTACCATAGATGACAATTGGAAAGAGGCATTCCTACAAAATCAAGAGGCATATCAAAGTTCAAGTGACATTGATGATAGCGAAGACAATAACCAAGGAAACAATGAACCAACGACAAAAACATTGGTGCATGGATTCATTGATGCACATACTGTCTATGACCTTGTTAACAGACAAATTAACATTGTACCTACTGCCGGATACATGCCATTAGGAATCTTCAGAGATAACTACTCAGAAGAAATGAGTTTTCCCTTGCTTTTCTATGGAAACAAACGCCCAGTTGAGATCTCCAAAAAATTTACATATCAAAAGATCTGTCACTGGGAAGTGCTGCATAAAAACCACGATTTTGCTTATCATACTACAAACTTGTTTTATAAAGAAACTCTCATTATCATAAATCAAGTCTTGAATACAATGTGGATTAGAATTAGAAAAGGGCAATTGAAAGGTAGAAAAGTAGTTGCAAGAGATGTTAAGTCAAAACCAAACCTAGATCGTATTTTAAATTCTGACATTGGGTACATGGATCTAAAAACAATTTGTACCTCGCCTGACTACCACCAGCAAATACGGAACAAACTCTATGCAATGATTGGACAACTAGGGCCGCCCACTTTCTTTGTTTCCTTTAGAAGTGCCGAGCATCTTTGGGATCCTTTAATGGATGCATTGAGAGACATAAAACAGAATACTAGAAAACCAAAGACAAATGAACTTGATGAAAATGAACCTAGCTCGTTAATAAGAAATGACCTTGTTACTTGTGTATGTTACTATAGATCTAGGAGGGAGTACATCAATTGATATGTCATGATCACAAGTATTATGGAGAACTCAATGACCACTTCTATGTAACTGAATTCCAAAATCGGGGAAGTGAACATGAACATGGTTTACTTTGGATAAAATCAGCACCAATCTATGGTCAAAATGCAAACATTGAAGTCGAACAATTCGTTGACAATTACTTGTCAACTAATTCATTCCTACTTGCAAAGGAACTTAGAGCTCTACAACACCATTGTCACACAAAATGTTGTAGGAAGCATGCAAAGTCTAATTGCAGATTTAATTTCCCGATACCACCCATGAAAGCAACAAAAATACTTGAGCCTCTTGAATTTGATAGTGATAGAACAAAAACACATGCAAAGCTAATCTTTGAAACAATAAACAACACAAGATACAATGAAAATGATACATTTGATAGCTTTTTGGCCAACCTTGGACTAGTACACAATGAATACATACATGTCATTCAATGTACACTGAATCGAACAACACTCTTATTGCAAAGAAAACCAGTTGACACCTGGACAAATAGCTTTGCAAAACACATTCCGGGAATTTGGATTGCAAATACTGATTCCCAGTTTGTACTTGACTCATATGCAGCTGCAATGTATTGCAGTTCCTATATGACAAAAGAAGATAGAACACTCACGAGGACATTTAAAAACATACGCGAAGATCATGTGAGAGCAAAATCTGATATCCTAAAGACCATTAGTTCTTTAGGGAAAGCTTTGGTCAACTTGCAACAAATGTCTGCACAACAAGCAGTGCATATTGTGTTATCACTTCCACTAAATTGTAGTTCATGAAAGTGTGTATTCATTAACACATCTCCTGTGGATGATCGTGCATTTGTTCTTAAAAGAAAAGAGGACCTGCGAAAGGAGGCAGATGACTCAGAAGACATAATGTGCCCATCAATTATTGACTACTATGTTCTACGACTTACCGCTATTGAACTTGTATGCTTAGCGGAATTTGCATCTAGTTATACAAAGAAAGGACAAAAACACAGAAAATCAAGTAGACCATATGTCATTCGATCTGTTAGATATAGCAAATACAAGGACATTGAAAACCACTATAGAGAGCATTTAATGTTATACTACCCCTATCAAGTAAGTGAAACTGCAATTAAGCAACATCACACAAGTTGGAAATCTGCATATCTTGCATTCGAAGAAATAGTCAAGAAAAATGAAGAAAAGTTCAAATTTATTACAATAACTACATGGGGTGACATAGATGATGCAATGCACATAGTAGAAACAGAAACTGAACAAATATTCGACATAGATAGTTTGAGATCAAATGAAACAAAAACCACAACTTTTAACAAATCTATAGATGACAAATACGAAAACTATGACTTCTAAAATGACTTGGAACATTTCCAAGATACAAAGAAGTTTGCTCTACGGTCTACAAGGCCATATGAAATCATCAAACAACCACATATACTTGAATACATAGAGTACTATGAATTAATGCGTCAACTAAACATAGAACAAGCAAGCATAATGACTGATGTTATAACAAGAAAATTGTACAGACCAGACGAACTAATCTATTTGTTATTAACAGGAGGTGCAGGAACAAGAAAGACACACACAGCTAAGGCAATTTTCCAATCCTTAGTACGCATACACAATGTGGCATTGCCTTATAACCCATCACAACTAATAGGAATAATCACTGCACACATGGGCAAAGCTGCCTTTAATGCTGGTGGTGTGACATTGCATTCTGCATTCTATTTGCCCTTTAACAAAGCAGATTGCCCGTCGCTAAACAATGAAAAATTAGACACATTATCGAAGCATTTCCAACAATTGCATGTACTCCTCATAGATGAGGCGTCGCTTGTTGGTGCAACAACACTATATCAGATTGACAAGCGACTCCGCCAAATCTTACACACACCAACTTCATACTTTGCTAATGTTGACATCATATTCTCTGGTGATCTTTACCAGGCAAACCCAGTCAGAGATTCTCTAATCTTTGAAAACCCAAAATCCACAAAAACACAATTCCATATGACTTTTGGCCAGAGAAAATAAAATGTTATCAATTGCACACAGCAATGCGGGAAAAAGACCCATTGTTCATCGACGTACTAAATAGGATGAGATTAAACACACAAACAGATCAAGATATTGCTTATGTAAACAATAACTGTTACAGGATGGCACATTTAAGCCCATTTTTCCCATACATTTTCTATCAAAACAAAGATGTCCATAATCACAATGCAAAAATGCTTTCTCTGACAGAAGGAGAACAAATAATGCTACTTGAAATTGATAACTACGAGACTCCTGGATCGAGCTATTTTGCTTTTGATAAAGCAATCTCATTGCCATCAACAATCACAGTTAAACAAAACATGTTAGTTGAACTATATGCAGGAAATTACAATAAAAGTGATGGATTGGTTAATGGTACTGAAGGGATTTTCAAATCCTATTCATCTAATAAAAATGAACCTGACATTGTCTGGATAGAATTCTCAGACATAGAAATTGGCAAACAACAAAGAAACAAATTTAAACAACTATACGACATAAATATACCACCAAATTGGACACCAATCCTGCGAATTGCAAAATCGCTAGCAATGTCTCATAACAAATTACAAATTACAATTTGGAAACACTTTCCAATCCAATTAGCCTGTGCACAAACAATACACCGAACAGAAGGGTTGACATTAGATCAACTTGCATTTGACCCAACTGGTGTCACAAAACATGGTCTAGTCTACACTGCATTATCACGTGTTAGAACTATCGAGTCACTATACTTGATTAACAAACTGACACAACAAAACTTCCATATCAAAAACAAGATAATCAATGAAATGGAACGGCTAGAAATAATTGTTGCATGGAAACTAGAATTCGCAAAGAAGAAATCTGATAACAAGGATCTTTTGTCAATTGCAAGTCTAAACACACGTAGTCTACGTGCACACCTTACTGACGTGATTCACCACAATGACTTAATGGACAATATGATCCTTTGTTTTCAAGAAACTCATCTCTACATTCCGCCAGTAGACAAAGAATTCTTATCATTCAATTTTGCCATTGCACATTCGACACATGGAATTCTTACTTGCATAAACAAGAAAATACCTATTAAGGCAATAAAGACATTTTGCAAAAACAAAATAGAGCTTACACTAATTGACATGTACTTTCAGCAGCCGATTTGCTTAATGAACATTTATGCAGCACCATTTGAACAAGTATCCACGATAATGCAAATAATAAATGAAGAAAAATCGCAAACTACATATATTGATTGTGTTTTTTTAGTTATTGGTGATCTCAACATTGACATCAAACAACCAACAGCTCGCAGCAAAAACTTCGTACAATTTATGGAAATGGAAAAATTACAAGAAATAACAAGCAAACTATCTCCGCAACGGAAAACAATAATAGACCATATCTGGACAACTTTGCCTATAAAACAGTGTGAAATAAATGTAACATGGGCATATTGGTCTGATCATGGCATACTCTATGCACTACTACAGCTCTAACGATCCTTTCCTCTGCAATCTGTTAAACATGCCATAAAACAAAACCTATGTTTTCCACTTTTTTGCACTTTTGGCCTTCTCACTGCAATATCAATGTAGCATTGGTATACAAGTTTCTGTACAATTTGCTATATTTCCCACTTTTTGCACTTTTGGTTTACCCACAGCAAATTTTTTTGCACTTTTGGCTTTCTCACAGCAAAATCAATCTAGCATTGGTATACAAGTTTCTCTACAATTTGCTATGTTTTCCAGCTTTTTGCACTCTTGCTTTTCTCACTGCAAAATCAATGTACCACTGGTACACAAGTTTCTCTACAATTTGCTAAACTTCATATCCGACTGATAATCTATGTCTTGCAGCTACCTTGCAACACTCTGCACAAACTAATCAAGGTAACAACACACAGAATAGTATTATGCATAGATCTAGAATTACATCGAACACATTTTGCTTATAAACCTAATAGCTTGTACTCATATGTGTACAGGTAACTACCATGAAAAGACAACATGAAGACACTACTGCTCTAGGGACTGCTCCAAAAGATTGCGCTCTCCCAGAAACTTCCAGCATCTTAGAAACTGAGAAAAAGTAACTAAATAACCTTTAAATCTTTCCTTACAAGTTTCATAATACAAAGATTATGTTAATTCAGATTCTTTTTAATATTGTAGAAAGTTTCATAATACAAAGATTATGTTAATTCAGATTCTTTTTAATATTGTTCTACAGGCATTATGCTAATTCAGATTCTTTTTAATATTGTTCTACAGGCAAAAATGTGAAAAGCAATCTGAACTAAGCTCCATCCATGATTTATGCGCTCCAATTACAATACAGGATCTGAAAATCCTCAAACTGGGAAGAATCTTTCACGGGGACGTTCTTGTCATTTATAAGATAATTCTTGATCAAATACACGGCATCCAATTGTCACGTGCTGACCTAGTGGATAGCAAAGGCAATATGGCAATCACACTCAATGTGCCACATAATCTCATTCCTACTGTCGAGGAGAAACTTGTAGTCGGCCAAGGAATCTGTATAAAAGATTTTAAAGTCTCTCCCAAAACAGTTTATGACCATGGAGACTGCAGCTGCATATTAGTGTTACATGACAAAAGTATCATAGAAACTATCCCAGCCGTGTGTACGCAATACACATTTGTACCGACAACCACTATTAGCCAACTGACAAACACAACTGGATTTGCAATCAGTATAGTAGCTGGTCTTGTAACATCAGCTAAAGAAATAGGTGGCCAATATGTCCTAAATATCAAGGATGGCCAATCTCAAAAAGACACAACTAGGGTATATACAAACTCAACCATTTATACTTTTTACATTTACTTAGAAGCAATTGCATTAGTGTTAACCCTTGGTATATTTTGCAATGCAGGTTTATCTTTTCATTGCATTAGTGTTAACCCTTGGTACATTTTGCAATGCAGGTTTATCTTTTCACTAAATTTAAGACAATTTTCAAATTAATACAAAAACAAATTTCAAAACAAGAAGCACCAATGGTGCTGTTTCGGAATCTTGTCAGAGGACCCTACGCATCTCTACGCATATGCAAATCCACTTTCATAACAGCAGTCAATTCGAACAGAGTACTGGTAGACCTCAGTAAACTAGCTATGTCAACAACAAAGGTTGTTTCCTAGTCCACAAAATATAATTTCTAATTCTTTATTTGTTGTTTTCCTAAATTATTTGCTATTCTTCCAAATTATGTTTTTTATTACAATATCTAGCGCTAAAACTGTACTGCAACCTATTCTCCTAAATTATCCTCTTTCATTTATCGTCTTTGTAGTATTTTTTTATTACAATATTTAACCTTAAACGTCCTTGTAGTATTTTTTAATTAAAATATCTAACCTTAAAACTGTACTTCAACATGAAGCAGGTCAAAGGAATGTTAACCATAGTAGATATACATGTAGACCCATTTGTCATAATCTGCAACAATTGCTTTGTTCCAGCAGACACATTTGGAACAGTTTCAACAGATCAACTTAACTGTTCCACATGTCAAGATTTCACGACATATCGACGCTGTTTACAATTGCATTGTGTCATCCAAACAGAAGCAAATGTTCAGCACAAGTGCATCCTAAAAGGCAATTTGCTTTTAGAACTTTTTCCATCTCTAACAGGACTGACATATGAGAAATATCTAGAAGACGTTACTGATGTCACGTACAACTTACGAGATTTCCATGTACACAACAGCTTCCTGTTGGATAGTTCGGATGTCATCGTGCGTACAGAATGACTTATTTTACCCTCTATAACCTGCTGCTCGAGAAGAACTGGAACTATGAATTTTTGTTGAAGAATTTTTGTTTGGAGCTCAGTAGTCATTCAAGACCTGGATATCCATGTAATATATTTGTATTCTTATCTGATCACTATTTTGGAACTTAATATATTTGTATTCTTATCTTATCACTGTTTTGGAACTTGTTTCTTTTCTTATCTGATTACTTTTTTGAACTACTTATTTATTGAACTACTTACTTATTCAAGAACTAACTGGCTTCTTCCCTAATTAGTCATTCAAGATTACTATTTTGAACTAAGTAGTCATTTAAAAACTAAGTGACTCATTTTTGAGCTAAGCATATTACACTACGCAAACTGTGCAGTAATTTACTAGTGGTGTTTTTTGTATGGGTTGCATTAGGGAATAAATAGACAGAGGGGCTCCAGGTCTGTCTAGTTCTTTCTTGCAGGCAAGGGAACGTATGTATATAGACTACCTGGGTCCGGGAGGACGTTTATAGAAGATTTCCAACTCGTGGCAATAATTTTAATGTTGGGGCCTAGTGATATTAAAACATCCTTCCATTTTAAAATTCTTTAATCTAGTTTCTTACTCTTATATTCTATATTCGATCATTTCTCACAGTTTATTATTTGTTTTATATTCCTTTATTATACCCCTGTGTTTTGTCGCATTTTTTTCCCCAAATAATTCTATATCTCTAGTTTAACCTTTGATATTGCAAGATCCTAATTTGGTAACTTTTTGAAGATGCATCCTTTTACTGTCCTCTTAATTTTGTCTTATTAAGAAGCCACAGAAAGCACTCTTAATTTTGTCTTATTAAGAAGGCACAGAAAGCATGCTAGGTAAAATCCTTCTTCCATGCATTGTTGGTCAGAAATCAACTCCCTAGGTTGAGGGGGAGAGCTTTAATAAAATTGTCATACAACATCTCCATGAGGATTTTGTTTAACCTTTGATATTGCAAGATCCTAATTTGGTAACTTTTTGAAGATGCATCCTTTTACTGTCCTCGTAATTTTGTCTTATTGCTTGTTGAACTGTTATTTCGGACTGCCATTGGCTCAGGTGTGTTGTGGTCCATGTGGTACTAAATCCTAAATGAGATGTACTTTAAGAAGGCACAGGATTTTGAGTACGATTTAGGTGTTTATTTGCTGTATGGATCATGTGGCATGTTCGAATATGAATATTGGAATATATGAATCAGAAAGATCATGGTTATCAATATGCCAAGCCAAATATTTTTGATATAGTGAAAATTGAGTTGTAAGGCTTCCCTTGAGGCTTGGAGCAGTTTGCTCTTACAGGGGCATCCAATTTCCTGAATAATCTTAATATATTTGTCATTTTAACAAGTTAAATTTGAATATCCTTTTCTTTGTTGTGAGCTATTTTTTCTGCAGAAAACATCATAACTCTTCCATTGCTTAAAACACAAAAGTTACAGCCTATATCCAATGCAAAAATTGGCTTCTTAAAAATTAAAATAACAGTGAAGGAGTGAAGAGCTCAGTTGAAAGACAATAACAGTAGCAATCTATGACAGTCTATGGGGATGGAATGTAACATCCAGGGGTCAAGCTAACAGTAAAGGTAAGAGAT
>APFE030359858.1:0-20166 GCA_000404065.3 Pinus taeda
GATGGGACTAAGCTTATGTTGGGGAGCATGTACTTCGACAATGAAAGGTGGCAATGGTGGGAATGGCATCAGCATTGCAATGGACCTTTGAAGACTTGGACCCAATTTACCAAAGCTCTTCGAGATCGCTTTGAACAGGAAGACTCTATTTTGGGTCGTCTCACTAAGCTCCGATAGACTGGTACAATGGATGAATATATTACTGCTTTTGAAGGCTTAGCTTTCTGCACTAAGGCTCTCACAGATGAGTTCTACATGGAATGTTTTATCAGCGGTCTTAAAGAAGCCATCAAAGCTCAAGTTCTACTTCACCACCCTCCCACGTGGATGGAGGCTTGCCAGGTAGCTCATAAGGTGGAACGTGCATTAGCAGCCCAATACAGTCACCCAAATTTCCCCGCTAAAGGTCGTCCCCCATAGGCTCACAACACGACTCAAACACTTAAGGTCCAAAAGGTGTCCCCTATGGAAATGGCCGAAAGAAGGAAGCAAGGACTATGTTACTACTGTGATGAAAAATACTCCCTAGGTCATAAATGTAAGGAGCCCAAATTCTTTCAAATTGATGCCACTGACTACAGCTCAATAGAGGAAGATCCACCACTCGAGGAACACGAGCCGCTAGAGGAAGACAACCAACATGACAATGTCTCGGACGAACCAGTTATTTCGTTGCATGCCTTGGTAGGAATTTCTTCCCCTCAAACGCTCAAAATCAGAGGGTTTATTAAGCATTGCCCAGTAGTAGTCTTGATGGATAGTGGAAGTACACATAATTTCATCCATCAAAAAGTCGCAGAAACAATGCATTGCTTTGTACGAGCAGTTTCCAACTTCCAAGTTCAAATTGCAGATGGAGACATAATGAAATGTGAAGGCCGTTGTGAAAATGTCAAACTTCAAATGGGGGATTATCAGTTGAAAACCCACATGTTTGCCATACACATGGGGGGTTGCGACATTGTCCTCGGCGCTGACTGGCTCCGCACTATTGGGCCAATCACAATGGATTTCCAGGAGTTGTATATGAGTTTTAAGCAGAACAAACACACACATACCCTCCATGGACTCCAGGCAGGAGCCCCCTCTATCATCAGCTCGCATAGGATGGAAAAGTTGTTAAAAAAGGGCAATCATGGAGTTGTAGCTCAATTTAATGCCATCCAGGTAGTAGAAACCAAGTCGTCGTCAATTCATCCTGAGATGGAACATATTTTAAATAACCATCTGTCGTTCTTTGACAAGCCTCAATGGCTTCCACCCTCGCGAGGGGAACATGATCACAGAATCACCTTGGTTCTAGGGGCCCAACCCCCAAATGTGCGCCCATACAGATATCTGTTCATCCAAAATAATGAAATAGAAAAAATCATCAAGGAACTTTTGGAAGCAAGGGTCATTCATCCCAGCATCAGTCCTTATTCATCTCCAGTGATCATGGTGCTAAAAAAAGATGGGGAGTGGCGGATGTGTCCTGACTTCAGGGCCCTCAATAAGTTGACAGTCAAAGATAAATTTCCCATCCCGGTGGTTGATGATTTCCTGGATGAATTCAATGGGGCTCAATTTTTCACGAAGCTGGATCTTCGCTCAGGCTACCACCAAATTCGCATGAAGGAAGTCGACATCCCCAAGACTGCTTTTAGAACTCATGAAGGCCACTATGAATCCTGGTCATGCCATTTGGTCTTTGTAATGCCCCCTCTACTTTTCAGAGCCTTATGAACCACATTCTAAAACCATATCTCAGGAAATTTGTCCTTGTCTTCTTCGATGACATCCTCATCTATAGTTGCACTTGGGCCGCACATCTTCAGCATGTAGATCTACTCTTGCAACTGCTCCGCAAGCATAAATTATTTTTCAAGATGTCCAAGTGTGTGTTTGGCATGGCAAAGGTAGAGTATTTGGGCCACATTATGGGGCGTGAGGGTGTCAAGGTGGACCCCAAAAAGATCCAAGCAATGCAGGAATGGCCTCAACCTAAGAACTTGAAGAGTTTGCGAGGATTTTTGGGTCTCACAGGCTATTATCATAAATTTGTCCACAACTATGGTCGCATAGCGAAACCCCTCACCCAAATCCCAAAGAAAAATTCATTCTTCTCGAATGAGGAAGCCCAATAGGCATTTACAACTCTAAAAAATTCCATGAGTTCCACTCTAGTTTTAGCACTATCTGACTTCACCAAATCTTTCGTCATTGAATGTGATGCTTCGGGAACAGGTATTGGGGCGGTTTTAATGTAGGAAGGGTGACCGTTGGCCTTCACAAGCCAACAACTCAGTGGGAAGAATCAGGTCCAATCTACCTACGAGAAGGAAATGATAGCCATCTTACATGCAATCGACACCTGGCGACGTTATTTATTGGGGCGACATTTCCAAATCCGCACAAATCATCACAGTCTTAAATATTTTTTGGAGCAACGCCTATCCTCCCCACAAAAAAATAAATGGCTAGCCAAAATGCTGGGATATGATTATGAAATCATTTACAAGAAAGGGAAAGACAATAGGGTAGCAGATGCATTATCTCGCCAATGAGGAGGAAAGTACCATGCTAGCTATTTCCCTCCCCATTCCAGAATGGATTAAAGAAGCTTTCATGGAATGGTTTTCACACCCCGGGCTCTCCCAACTCATTTCTCAGTTGCAGGCAGATCCAAATTCCATCAAGGGCTATTCGTGGCAGGATGATATTTTTCACTACAAGGAAAGAGTCGTAATATCACCAACATCCACCTTCAAAAGTTGCATTTTGGCAGAATTGCACTCATCTCCCATTGCAGGACATTCAGTCTTTTAGAAGATGTATGCTCGCACCAGAAGATCATTTTTTTGGACAGGCATGAAAAAGGACATCCTTACCTTTGTAACCGAATGCGATGTCTGTCAACGCCACAAAGGGGAAACCGACAACACACCAGGCACATTACAACCATTGCCCATTCCGGCATCAATTTGGACGGAGGTTTCTATGGATTTCATTACAGGTCTTCCAAAGTCAGGGAAAAAGTCACTCATCATGGTGGTTGTGGACCGATTGTCGAAGTATGCTCATTTCTGCACTCTTCCCCACCCGTTTACACCAACTTTGGTTGCTCAATATTTCATGGATCAGATCTTCAAATTGCATGGCATGCCCACTTCTATTGTGTCCGACCACGACCCGATCTTCACAAGAAATTTTTGGCAGGAACTCTTCAGAATACAAGGCACTCAACTAAAACTCAGTACTTCCTATCATACGCAACAGATGGTCAAACCGAAGCCGTCAACAAATGTCTAGAAACCTACCTTAGGTGTTTTACTTCAGAAAAACAACACCTTTGGGTATAGTGGCTACCTCTGGCTGAATGGTGGTATAACACCAACTATCATGCCACCATCAAAATGACTCCCTATGAAGCAGTATATGGTCAACTCCTGCCTTCACCTACTTCGTATCTCAAGGGATGCTCGAAAGTCCAAGCAGTGGATCAACTCCTACAACACCGCACAACTATGCTCGCCCATCTTCGAGAGAATCTTCATCAAGCTTAGAACCGCATGAAGCAACAGGTAGACCAGCATCACTCAGAGCGCCAATTTCAAGAAGGGGATCAGGTCTTTTTATGGTTCCAACCATATAAGAAAACATCACTCAAAGACAAGGGGTGTTAGAAACTCTCTCCCAAATTCTACAGACCATATCAAGTACTTCAGCACATTGGAGAAGTGGCCTACAAGTTGGCTTTGCCACCTACTACAAAAATCCATCCAGTTTTTCATGTCTCATGCCTCAAGAAAGTGATTGGGAACAATTGCAGAATTCAGTCTAGTCTACTGGAATTGGACGAAGAAGGGTCCATCTGGCTTCAACCAGAACAGGTCCTCGACACACGAGTCAAGCAACTGCGTAGCCGAATGATTAAGGAAGTCCTAGTCAAATGGAAAGACACCTCTCCAGAAGATGCAACTTGGGAGCCAGCCACTATTCTGCTGCAGTTTCCGCAGCTTCAGCCTTGAGGACAAGGCTAGTCTTAAGGGGGTGGGCATGTTAGGGTCCCACCCTAACCCACTTATTTATGTAATGGGACCATGTCATAGTCAAGAGTCAATAAAGCCCATATTAATAATTGTAAGTGGTTAATCCGCAACTAATAACGGAACCACAATTAGTTGCAAATGGGTCGTAGTATTAGATAGATGGTATTAGTAATACCGCGGTATTGGCCCGTGGTATTGCATGTATGAGTCATATATAAAGGATAGAAAGTCCCTGCAAGGAGTATCGTGTCTTATTTTGTAATCGAGCTCTGCTCTATTGGAGGTTTCCCCCTCGAAGAAGCAAGTGAACATTACTCTTTGAATAATAAAATCATTGCTATTCTGTGTTCTGGGTATCTTTTCTTGGCATATTCTGTGTTCTGGGTCTCTTTTCTTCGCATATTCTGTATTTGGGTATCATTTGCAGGTTAAGAGCATAACATCCTCATAGCCTATGTTACACTCCTCTATGTCTGATTTTAAGGGTTCCATTTTTGGCTTTCTAGGGACATTGTTTGAATCAAACAAATCCTCCAAAGGAGTTAATTATTTGGGCAAAAAATTGTATTTGAGATTGATGATTTGACAGTCTTCATCAATTATTTCATCAATTTCAATTTTCTTCAAGTTTTGAATATTTGATTTTGCAAACTTTGTGGGATGGAACCTATCTATTTGTTTATCTTCTAGCTTGTTAATTTCTATTTTATCTGTAAAATCAAGATCTAATGTTATGTTAGTACCTATGTTGCTATTTACAAATTCTTCATCTAAAGTTATAAAAAATTTTATTTGTTCATCATTAGTGAATACTTGCCAGCTTTTTAAGTTGTCACGGGTAGCAGGTTTGTGCCTAACCTTATCAGTGTACTGATGGTTAGGTTGAAATGGTAACTTACAAGTGCTGGCAAACATAGCTAAACTATGGGCTTGTATATTGTGTCTTCTTTGGATGACTGCAAGCTTAGTTTCTAAAAAAAGTATTTAATATCTCTACAACTTTTCCTCTATAAAAGCCTAACCTAGGATCTCTAGTCATATAAATAATGTTGATTTGTTTTATAACCAACTCAGAATCTCCCATAATAGAAACTCTTATGGCTCCCAACCTTTTAACTAGTTTGAGGCCTAAAATAAGTGCTTCGTACTTGACCATGTTGTTAGTGAATTTGAACTTCAACCTGTAGGCATGTCCCTTTGAGTAATCATTTTCTAAATTGTAAATCCACACTCCTGCTCCTGCACCTAGTTTGTTCAATGACCCATCAAATTGAAGATGCCATAGTATTTCATGTTCATAATTCTTACTGTCCGGGGGAACAAAATATTCTTTGACTAAGGTATATTTTTCATCTTTTTCAATTGAAAGCTCTTGAATTTGGACAATTTGATTTTCTGCTGCAACTGGTGTTTATTTTGGTTCTAAAGTAATGTTGCTTGAAGTATTTTCTTGGTTTGTTTCAGCATTGTAAAGAATGAAAGAATCGATATCAGAATGCATGGAATATATAGGAAAGTTTCAAAGCCTCTCCTGGCTACTCACTACATACTCCATCATGCTTCCTCTGTACATTTTTTTAGGATGTCCAAAGACTGATATTGTAGCATATGACATGTCAAGTTGCAGAGATCCTTGGAGTTTAGTACCGCATGATCTAGACAACAACATGCCATATTTAGGTGGTATATCAAAAACAACTATTTCCATAAGAATTGTCTTAGCAGGGTACTACATTAGGGAAACACACAGATCTTTTATAATTCCTAGGCACTTAACTTGACTTGCATCAAATGAAAACAGGTCCTTGTAAGGCCTAGTGATATCCAATTTTAGTTTCTCCATAACAGATTTAAGCAATAGATTGTGTGAAGCCCGAGAGTCTAGCATAACATTGTGTAGGATTTTATTGTGAATGTTAAGGCTAATGTAAAAGGGTGGTATCCCTACTTCTACTGGTTTTCCATTAACATCAGGAATAAAAATATGCTCAGGATGATCATCAAATAGGTTAACACAGTCTTCATTCTCACCAAAATTTAAGGATTTTCTTATTTGAGATTTGTAAGTTTCGTGTTTAATCAGTTCTGTTAAAGGACCCGAGATTTTCAATTTGGTCACCTCTACTCCCAAATTGAAATGCATAGGGGATTTCTCTATTTGAATGCTTGGAATTTTAACAGCAGGGTTTGGGTAGTTTTTTCTTCTTTTTCAATGTTTGGAGTCTTTTTTAGTGGGTTTTCTAATACAATTTCTGGAGACTATTCCATTGTTTCCTTAGAGGGAAATGAAGTGGAAGGTTGCTCATTAGAAGGTTGGTCATTAGTTACATCTACAATGGTAGGACTAGGAAGGTTCTGATTTGGTCTAGAGAGGATTTGAAGAGTTTTTGTAACTAGAACTATTTTAATTTTCTTACACTGATTAGGTACTGCTTTCTTATTTTGGTCCGGAGCATCAGTGTTCGATTTTCTTCTCAGATTGTACTATTTATGCACTTCGAAGATAGCATAATCTTACCCTTGCTTGTAGTCGAATGATTCTCCAGATTGGGTTTGCAACTACTGAAGCATATGTAATTCCTGATCATCTTGAGTTAGAAAGATATTTTCCTCATCATCTGTTCACATTATGTTAATTTGGGTATCTTGTTCAAGGTCTTCAGAATGGGTTGCTTCAGCAAATTTTTCCTGAAAAGGAGACCTAATATTTTGATTGGTTCAATTTTATCCAGTATTTTGGTTTTGATACTTCCTAACGTTTGGATTTCTCACTAGAGGTGCCTATTAGTTATCCCAGTGAGGTTGCCTTTCAATGTTTTCCATCTTATCCATTAGATTTTCCATTCCTTTGGCTAGGGCATCCATTTTAAGGTCAAAAGGCGAGGTTTCATCTTTCAAGGGTGTTCTTCGCTCATTCCTAACCCTAGCTCTTTTTGCTAGCATATTAGCTTCTACACTAACTACTATACTTTGCATATATTCTAGAGTTTGTGGATTTCTTACTCTAAGTTGAAATTCCATATCACTGTCAACCCCATCTAGAAACTTTATCAGAGCTAAGCCACGCGCGGGTCTAAGGTCGACTGCAAGTGCATTGTATACATTGTTAAATCTAGTACAATTGTCTTGAACTGTATCATTTTGTCCTCTCCTAATGTTTTCATACTCTGAAAGGACTTGAAGAGGGTTCTTTTCCTTTTCCCATCTATTTAAAAATTGCTCGTAACAAACTTCTAAACTATCTATACTATTGTTAGGTAAAGATCTAAACCATGTTCTCACATCACCAGCTAGAGTGTGGGAAAAAAATCTCATTTGGACATCTCCAATATTAATTTCATGTAACTCAAAATGATTTGTCATCTTTCTTGTATGTTGTTGTGTTGTGTAGGATCCTGTGGTGTCAAATAAGAAAATTTTATTCTGGTAGTCTTGTGGCACGGGGCCTCGTGGACCAAGTAACACAATAGGGGCATATCTATTTTCCATGGCTCTAAGTTGGGCAGGACTGAGAACTGGAGTTGGGGAACCAGGGGGTGGTAAAGAGGTTGATGGGGAACTAGAGGTATTAGGTGTTTGATGGGTAGTGATAGGTTGACGGGGAAGTGAAAGTATGAATGGAGGTGTGGAATGAACTTCAGATATGTGAGGGAATAATGATGAACTAAAGGAAGTTGAAGCTGTTTGAGAAAGTTTAGGGATTCTAACAATAGTGAGGGATGACTAAGGGGAATTTAGAGGAGATTGATCAATTGAGAAGTTTTCCCTTTAGACTTCAAGTTTAGCTGTAAATTTTGGATCTAGAACTATGTCATCAAGTGCACTCTTAGACCTGGTTCTAAATAGGGAAATGTCAAAAAACTTGTCAAAGGTGAGGTCCTCTAAAAACAACCACTCATTAGGGCAAGAATTATCTTTAATCAAAGGTTTGGGGCTGACTGAACTTTGATGTCTTCTAGATACTCTTGAAATAACGTTGGAATTGTCAAATACTGGGGGAGGGTTTGGATCAGGGTTGGCCCTAGTATAGTGAGTTCTCCTTGAAGCGAGATTTCAAGCTTTTTCTAATTATTTCTTTTCTGTGAAATTTTGTAAATAAATTCAAATAAAGCCTTCAAGAGGCTTGAAATAAAAATTTGAAATTTCTCAAAGGTTTACTAAGACTGAGGGTCTCAGATCCCTAGTATGGTCACCACTATGTTATCACTTAGAAGTCTTCCTTAGAAGTTATAAAAAGAAGAAATAATCTCAGGTAACCACAAACCTAATCTTTTAGACTCGAGTTCTAGCCAACCTAAGTCCAGAGAGGGCTCTCTCTTTACAATTTAACTTTGTTTTGGGCAGGATTTTAAGCTAGTTCTTAGTGCTCATAAGGTTTTGATTTTGGTTGGGAGTTGTAATTCTCGGAACATATGGACAAAACAAGGCCTTCAAGCCATTGGGCTATGGAATCAATCAAAGGATAGCTTAACTGGATCAAATCAATCACTAAAGGGGGACTTCACATGGCAGGCTAGCAAAGAAAAAGGCAAATCTTCAGGTTCAAATTGATGATGTGGTCCTAACCAGGGTCAAAACGCAACAAAGAATTCTTAGACTGGGATCAAGATGAAGAGCAGGAGGTGATGATGAGCAAAGGGAAACTAAGAATAATTTACTATAGACCTACGGGGGAACTACAAAAGTAAGGGAGCAGTTAAGAATTCCCACATTAAGATAGTTTAGGAGAAAACATTAAGAATGTAAACAATCAAGACAAAGAGCATTAAAGCCAGTTCTGAAATATCATTCCCAGTTTACCAGTCAGACTTCATATAAACACATATGGTTGTTAATAAAAATAAAGAGAAACAATAATACACGAGAGAAAATACTTATTTGGTTTCCACTTTACACAAGAATACTGTGAAATGTCTTTAATTTATTCCTTGATCCAGCAAGCCAGACTCGTCTTAATACAATAACACTCTAACTTCAGAGGAAAATATCTATAGAAATGTCTTTGAATCCACACTAAATGCCTTGAAATGTGAAGTATTTATACAAAAAATATTACAGAATATCTCATAACAGTTTGAGAATTAATCTAGGAAATCAAAAAATATCTTCAAGCATGAAGATAGACACAGATGGAAAATTGCATCTTGCTGTCCCTTTTATTGTGATTGTGCAGGATGTTTGTAGTTTGAATTTAACTCTTTAAGTTGACTGATATTTGTGTGTTGGAATCACTTTTTGTTCTTCAATCTTTAATGATAATCTTTACCTATTACTCTTTGACACTGTTTACTTGTTTCATCTAGCTACCATGTAGATTTACTGCGGTAACTTATAGTAAATCTATCATCTTTACCCACCAGTCATCTTTAGGTACTTTTTCGTTGATCATCTTTTTATATATCTTGTCTGCCTCAGTGTATTTGACAAAATTTTACTTGTTCACAAATAGATGCTTTACTTCATGCTCCAGGAAGAATAGATTTTCGAGATTACCATATAGTAATTTCCCTGTGGGCAGTGCTTGGCCTTTGGCCAACTTCCTTAATCTATCAGTCTAGCCCTATTGGGTCATAAGTTTGTCATGGATGACCATAGTACTAGGAAGGCCCTTTTCCCTCAAAATTTGAAACTTTTCCATGAATCTTTCAATGTCAGCTTGCATACTTTGGCATATTTTCTCTAGATTGAGCATAAGGTTTAATTTAGTTAGAAAGTTTTTGATTTTGATGATGGTTTTAGTTCTTTCCTCCACACCAAGATCATTTAGTTCATACTTTTTCTTGTTGTTCAAGAATTTGATGAGTTGATTATCCTCCTTAGGCTGGTCCCATAGGTCTTCTTTTGTATTTTGTATTTCTCCCTTGGCCACTTTCACAAGTTTTGTTCGCTCAAATATTACTTGAATTGATGGAAAACATCATTGATAGTGTCAATGATGTTGGCCAAGAGAATCTCTTTAATTTTTCCTAGTGGCTCTTGCAATGTTAAATCTTTTTCAAGGAACTTTATCCTCTCACCCATCCTTAGCTTTTTATGTGCTTCTTCTTTTTGTTGTATTCGGGCAATCTTATAGTTAGTTTCCAAGCTTTTCACTTTCTCCTTAACCATTTTTAGCTCTGTAGCCTGGATGGTCATATCCTCCATGGCTTTCACTATCTCTTCTGTCTTTTTTGTTTATGTGCCTGTAGTTGTGGACTTGGCTGTGATTGGCATGGCTGTAGCAGGTGGCGTTGTTGGCACTAAAGAGGCTGCTAATGTTGAGGGAACTAGAGTAGATACTGTGCGAATAACAATCTGTGGAGTGGTGGCCAACTCATTCTGTTTAGACTGAATCAATGTGTCCAAATCCTTCTCTATTTATTTCAGCTGATCATTTAGTTTAAGGACAAAGTCCAAAAACTCTTCTTGTTCCTTCTAAGTTTCTAAGACTTTTGCAATTTATGGATGGTGAAGATGTGGAATTTTGAGCTGAATTTTCAAAGTAGCTATGTCATCATTATTCCTTTCAATTATTTGGGATCATGTCCCAACTCTATGATTAATTCCTCCAACGACTTGATTTTGCTATCCTTGGCCTGTGAGGAGGCCTTTTCTTGTTGAAACTGTGCTGATATATCACTTAGCAAATGTTGTAACTCATGGGCTGCAATGGATTTTCTTGTCAAAGTGGAATATACCATCTCTCTTGTCTATTTATGCAATTCGATCTGGTCAATATGATGTATATCCTTTGCCTGCACTTCAAAATCTATCCTCTGGTAGTTAGCTACTGATCTGGGCTGCTGAGTGGTGGATTTCAGGAAAGTGATATGCATTTTACCTTCTTTTACATCAAAGGATGGCATAAGCCTTGTTTGGTTGGTGGGAGCCATTTTGAGGTACTCTGCATAGTTTTGGAGTTTTAGCCTTTCATTCCTCACCTTTATTTCCTTGTATTTTTCTCTGATGTCTTGGTCTTGTCCAGCTGAATTTCTCAATGAGGACACTTCCACACTTGGTTGTCTTTCCAACACCTAAGTATGTGTTCAAGAAGGTTCTTGTGTTCCTCCAGAGGGAGTAGCATGCCTACTCCCTTCTCTTTCTGTGCTTGTTGCTCCAGCTGTTTCTTCTGTGAATTCTTGCTCGGAGAAAGGATTTAACCTTTGCCTTTTGATATATGTTTGTGAAATGGCTTTACCTGAAGGATTGGTGTCATCCCTATCTCTTTTGCGATTCTTCTCCTCATTTAGTGGAGTTTGCAAGGTGGGGGGGTACTCATAATGGGCTTTGGTAGTCTTTTCTGAGTTAGTTCTTCTAATAAATCTAGTTGTTCTGACTCTTCTTGCACCTAGGGTCTCTCTTCTGCTTATTGTTCACTCTGTGCCCGTGATTCCCTTTGGGCTTGGGATTCTTCTAGTACTTGTATGAAAGAACCTTCATCAAGCCTCCTCTCTAGATCAATTAATGCATTTCTAAAGCAACTTCAGTGAGATCTTTGTCTACTAGGGTATTCTCCACCCATTCCAATTGATTTGCATATTTCTCTATCTCATTGATTCTGTGGTGGATATAGGAACACAACTTATTTTTCTATCTTCTATTGCAGATGAAATCAAAGGGATCATATCTCCATATGAAGCTTTGTTTTAGTCTGAGCCTTTGAATGATTTCTTCTATTTCTCTTCCAGCTTCTCGACTATTGCACACAAAGGGGCCTAGTTAATCTTTGATTCTGAGTTGAGCCTTCTTTTTGGCTTTCACAAAATGTACCTCATCTGAGTTGATTATCTGTCTATAGTACTCCAGAGAAAATAACCTCATTGGGAGGTATCTGGGTAACTTGTATCGTGCTAACTCACAGCCATAGATCCTAATTTCAGTGTGATTTTGGTACAAGTACCAATCTCCCACTTTGTGTTGTTTTGAATGTTGTAAGATCCTCCTGATATCTGAACTAATCCTTGGAGGAGGACTTCCTAGCAGCATGGTCACCACAGTATGTCCAAAAATATCTATGAAGTCTGTGTATGGATATGGTGATTCATATTTGTGGATCAAAGGAGTCGAGAAGACTATTGACTTAGGGTTGCCTCTCGTATCAAGTTTTTGAAGAGTAAATGGGAATTTATCAGCTTTAAAATATAAGAAAAGGTGGTACAAAACTGAGGAATACTTGAATACTCATTCATTGTCCATTCTTATGAATTGATCATGCATTTCATCTGCTATGAATTTGGCATAATCATATATGATTGCACGTGGTTATCTTGGAGTGAAGATGGACATGAAGGCTAGAATGATTTCATCAATATACTCACTAGTAGTATAGCCCAACACACTAGATATCATTGACATAATGTCCTGGCCGAGTTTAGAAAATATGGTTCACATGTATGGGGGAGGATCCTTTGGAATAAATTTCTCTTCCACAATAAAGGTTTGGAATATTTCCGTAAGTCTGGCAGCGGTAACCTTGGGGAATTTGTCTAGGAGTTCTCTAATGGAAATAGGGGTCATATTTTGTCGTGGTTGCAGCTACAACATTTCATTGATGGATTCAACAATAATGGTGAAAGGTATAGCATGGTCAAGGTACATCACTGCTCTTTAGTTGGGAAAGTAGTTTGCATGAAAATAATGGACAATTTCTGGAAAGGTATGTGTTAGCGCTTGAAATTTCACCTCAGGATGAGAAAGGCAAACCTCAAGGCAACATCAAACCATTTAGCCTCGTAGCTAGCCCTACGGGGCAGGAGAAGGCTCTCTCCGGTCTATCTCGTAAAATCTTCAATAGATGAGATGACCAATGGGGTAACACTAATTTTAGGCTAGTAAACTGATCAAAAGGGTTGATTTGGGATTTTTAGGGTTTTTGGTGGCAAATTGAGGGGATGGCAATTTTGGATGTGGGGATTGGACACAGTTTCTGCAGGGGTTCTTTGGGGTGAGGTAGGTAGGAGACAGCGTTGATGCCTTTAACTGAAGTGGATGGTCAGGAATGACAGGTGAGGAGCTAAGGAGAGCAAACATAACTTTGAATTCTCCTTAAACAGTAGAAAACATTGAAATTAAACAAACTTAAAAGCAGAGCATGGCAAGCATGAATTCTTACTTTAACACTTCATTTGTTTAATGTGAAGAAGTAAAGAAAGGAAATGAATCACATAACAAAGCTTACAAGAAACATTGAGAAACACACCATCAACACATGAGTCCACAAGAATCCCAAATATGACTGCAAAACCCTGGTCTTCCTTAGCCAAAAATTGCAGAGATTCTTTTCACGATAAAACAAAAATAATTAGTTTCTTTTGGTTTTATTCACAAAGTCAATGATTTGGCGAGCACATTGAGAAAATTACTTTTGGATTTTAGCAGGGGATGTGATGGCTTTGTCGTTTAGCGGGAGGCAGTATGCGAGTTTGTTCACAACACTTCTGTGGGCTAGGTGGTTTCGGGGGGAGGCCTCTTGATTCCACTCATCGGGCACCACATAACATCGGGGCCCAAATGTAAACAACCCATATTGGGTGGGTAAAGTTTGTGTTTTGGAGGCTGTCTGATATGTTTGACGGTTATTGGATCAAAGGGGAAGTGATCGCATGCTGATCAGGGTGGGGATTTTGTACGAAAGGAAATGGATGGGCCCAACCAATAATTAAACATGATGAGTTTTATTTAAACAATGGATTAAGATGAGATTAGGGTGTCATAGGTGTTTTCATTGGTGCAAGGTTAGATTATTAATTAAGCATTGATCGATTAATTAACTCATTGGTTAGGTTGAGTGATTATAAAGTTTATGTTTCAAACTTTTCGTGGAGGAGTATTAATATTAAGGATTTATTTCTAACATACGGGAAAGGGTTATATTGTTTTTTTTCAGGAATTAATACATATAAATGTAAGAAATTAATATGATAATGGTGAAGAATGAAAAAGCACTAAGTGTAATGTATTTTATTCAATTTCATTGTCATAAACACATTATACTTAGGCTAAAAGTATTTTTTGGGTTTTTTGAGAAAAGGGGTCTTCTTCATGGGGATGATCACTTTTCTTAGGATAACAGGATTTTATCCTTACAAAAAGGGGTTTATTAGGGGAAAATGAATTTTCGTTAGGAAAATGATGTTTTTTCTTAGGAAAAGGGATTTGTTTGGGAATATGAGTGAATTGAAAGGGGTGAATGTTGATGAGGGGGTTTTTAGTACATAGGACTTGTAAGTCATTGAGCCAAGGGTCTGGTCCCTCCAGAAGTGACAGAAGTAAGTGAAAGGTGTAATAAGTGAAGGAAGTCAATCAATTTGACTTTGTGGACTTTATGAATGTCCAATTTTCATCCATACTTAGAACTTTGATGATGAAGGTGATCAATATGCTTTTATCTAACAATCTCCACAACTTTGCAACCTTTCTTCCACTTACCCACCTACTCATCCTACCATTTTTACTTCTCTTTATTAGGGTGTACTTAAGCTAGCAAACCCTTATCAAAACATTTTATTTTCTTTTACAATAGTATTATAACTAAGTCTAACCTTATTACATCCAAGGGCTCAGATTAAACAGTTCAGCTCCTTTTATTCACTCTGCCTAATCTAATTATCTACTAAGATTAAACAGTTTGTTCAGATTTTATTCTCTATCTATAAGTATGAAATTGAAAACCTGAAATAGTCATGTTTAAACATTTTGACTATCATGGATTGCGGCAAAGATAACAAGCTGCACACAATCATTTGTTCTGCATCAAAAAGTAACTAGGAGTAGCATTTTGACTTGCACACTTTCATGGTATTTTATTTTCTTGGGGTTTATTCTTTTCATCTTTTTTCTTACCTTTTTATTATTTTTGTCCTTTGATTTTTCTTTTAGGACATACCCTCTTTACATTTTTTAATTTTTTGAATATGGAAAACATTTGCAGAGAGAAAAGATATGTACATATTACAAGTTTAATCTCAACCATTAAAAAATTCTGACTCCTATTGGTATAGGAAGCTAACAGATACTAAGGATTAGTAATAGTAATATTATTAATGAATGTTTGTGTTGTTTTTGAAGTAACATTACTCCTATTACTCTCACAAATGTTCAAATAATTTTCCCCTCATTCCATACTATATTGTTTACAATTTATTGATCATATATCCACACCTTAAACACTCTTAACGCATATGCATTATACCCCCATATCCAACAAACCCCTTAACTCAATGAGATTCCTAATCATTATGACCTCATACACATTATAACTTATAATCATTATGATCTATGAAACATTCACCCTTAAATAATTTTACACTAGTATACCCCTTGACATATATGACTCTTACCATAACTATTATTATTCACCACAATTAACCTTGTTTTTGTTGTGATGACTTTATTGGCTATATAGATTGTATTTTTGAGTTGTGATGACCATATTGGCTATACAGACCACATTCACCATATTTTATCATATAATTTATTTCAATTGAACTAACTTCGAGATATTTATCCATTAGTAGTGTCCCAACATATATTCTGTTAATCCATTTAATGCATAACTCAATACCCTCATCACTTACAAGCATCTTAAAATGGTGACCCTTTTAACCCATTACCTATCAATATATTAACCATCATCAATCACTATTCAGAATAGTTGGGCTTGGTTCACATAATTAAACATAAAGGGTTGTAATACATCATCAATAACCATTTTTTCTAATTGATGATATGATGAATCAATGAAACATAACCCCCTTAACTCATATTGATCAATGGTAATTAATTTTTATGATAGTGGACTTTGGCCACTTGTCACAACTAGCTAAATATCCATTACCCATAAATAAACCCTAACAAACTAATCTACTACCCCACCCCCTCTAGGATGTTCATATAATAATGATAACTTAGTAACCTTTAATGTCATTAAAGATATAAATTGTCATTGAATAGAGTTGAACTTTATTAACTATATTGGCCAGATAAGGTATATTAATTATAACTCACCATATTAACCACATGAACCTACTAAACAGTAGTTTTTTCTCAGTAATGCCATGGGTACTTATACTCCACTTACCTACTAACGACATAGCTAGATAATGCCATCACCCAAAAAATTATAACTTAGTGGCCACATCAACCCCTCAGCACTTCATCCTCACTAACCATATGTATCATAATTAATCATGGTCAACCTTATTGTCCATGGTATACCATAGTATTCCATCATTGACAGTCATTAATGATGATTGTACAATGAGATCTTTCCTTCACCATCACCTTAGGAAATAATCTTAAGTTTATGGACACTAAGGTTACCAATAGCAAAAAATACAACTCGGGGAACAGTCTACGATCCGATTCCACACGCAAGGGCAGAGTAAAAAAGCTCAATCCCCTTGAAGGCTCCTCGACATGGTCAATCCAAGGTTTACCAACAAGTTACTCTAGGCTCCTCGACAATGGTTAATCCGAGGTTTACCATTTATAATACACGCACATCTTCTATCTTTCCTAATGAAATAGAATTGATTGTCTCAAAGGTTCGAGCATGATCTCATGATTGACTCCTTTAAGAGAAGCTTACCAGAATGTATCAATTACAATTGGATTTATTTCCTACCACAAGATGTATCTACTTGTTTGTTTTAACTATCTTGGAAATTTAATTATTCCCTACACCAAGATACTAGCCTAAGTTATATTGGTGATAAGAGCCCTAGAAATAGAAAAGATTACTAGATCAATTTTAATTAAGTGTTGCTTTAATGGGTTGTTCTTCAAGTCAATAGGTATGGAAATGAAACTTTGATGGTGTGAAGACTCGACTCCAACACACTAAAAAATGCACTGAAAATAATAAGCAATTCATTTTTCTTTCAATGAAATTATACCTAAAAGAAAGAGTTCGAGAATGTAATTCTTTAAGAAACAATTCTTTCTTTCAACATGGGAATGGAAAGAAAATCTTTTTGTGTTTTTTTAATAAGAACTCAAAACGAGACAAATAATTAATGCTCACAATAAGTCCCTTTCACATTTCAAAACTCGAGACTACAAAAGAAACAATTTTCTTCAAAAGAGATCTACAAGTTTTAGAAAAAACATTCAAAACTACAAAAACTAATTTTGAGATCTAAAAACTTTAAAAATATAATTGAATAAAAGCTTCAATTTTTTTTTATGACATTTACTTAGTTTTTCAGTAAACTAAGGATTCATTTGCACATAATAACAAACCAATCCAAAAACATCTAGATAAGTTTTATTTTGTAAAAATGAAATTCAAAACTTATAACAAAGTTTGTTCAAAGATTTGCAACGAGAAAACTAAATGTGTTTCTCACAAAGGATAGATTTTGCAACCAAGTCAGACTCATCAAGAAGACAAAAAGACACTAGGGTGATCTAAGGTTTCTCAAGCTTCTGATCTTTGAGTCACAATAGAGACAAAGTGAAAACCACTCCAAGCATGCAAAACTTCTAGAAAAGTAGTCAAAACAAAAATACTATTGGTACTCACTCACAAGAGATTTTTGAAAGGAAAAATACAGATCTGGATAGACACTAAGAATCCTAACTCAAACCTAAACTTAACTAGAAGAAGATATTTTAGGTTTTTCATAAATTTTACACAGTTCGTAGGCTCCATGATCCGGATCTAAACAGGAACGCAACAAAATATAGAGATAACCATATACACAAATATGTAGCGGAAATAATACTTCATTTCATTAATGGAAAATACGGAAATATGCTTACAACTAGAAATGGAAATAAACCAGCTAGGGCGATGGTAGCCTATCTCTGAGAAGAGATGTGGTGACTACATGCCTCTGAACTGTTCCCAACTGTGTTACAATGAGGCTCGAAGGCCTATTTATTGTTGAGAAACAATGGAAAACCCTTCACATTCCAAAACCTATCCCTAGAAGATGAAACGCCAAATTGTGGGCCCTGTTTTGGGTAAATTGGTACATCAATTTCCCGGGGTCATAACTTTGGCATACAATCTCCGTTTGACGCGTATGATAGCTCATTAGAAATATCTATCCGAGAAATACCACTTTAGGAAGGGCAACATCGTACCATGGACCCACGTTGCCCCCAGATTTTCCAAAAAACGTCGTTTAGGGCCTCAAAACGGCTCCGGAAGTTCGAGACCCGAAAAACTGCTAAAAGTAGTAACTTGTGCTACATTTATGGAAACTGAAAAACTAAAAGAGACAGTTGCAGGGGTCCAAATGGGATAGGTGGGTGGCCACCAACATCCACCTGGATCATTCCTCCCCCCTTAGGAAGCAATGATCCCCATTGCGTTCAGTTCCTCCATCTGCTGAACTTGTTCTGCACTGTCTGATGTGTCCAGTAATGGTGGGAAGCATGGTCGACGACGGTCCACATTGAACACTTGGTGCGGGTGAAAGAATGGAGGAATGTTGTGCTCCAAAGCATTGTTTCTCATAGCCTTGGTACTGCTGTAAGGACCTTGTTGGAGTGGTCTGAGCTTGTGATGGGTTCTGGTAAGGCGTTCTCTCTGTCGATACAACCAGACTTTGTTGCCCACCTGAAACTTGTGTGGTACCCCTGTGGGTGAGGAGAAGTTGTTCCTGTGTTCTGTCATGACCGTATCCATTTGCTCCTACTGCTGCATGGAGGAACCCTTTGTGGGGGTCATGGATGTAGCAACGATCTTCCCCTTACTTTGGGAGTGAACCATACAGATGAATTTTCTGGTCTGTGATATGAGCTTGCTGCCTTTTTTAGTAGCGATCAAAGAGGTGGCAGTAGGTGGGGTTACCTCTGGTATCCTGTATAATGAATTACTCAAAGAAATAATGACAGCACGAGGCCTTGACTCATACACAACATGTCGCCTCCACAGGTATGGCTGGCCTAATAATACATCACAAACATCCAGAGGTGTAACATCACACAATACCTCGTCTATGAAGGGCTTGATGCTGTAGGGAAGGCAGCACTACTGGCGAACTTTGAGATCTCGTCCTTCATGAAGCCACCCGATACTGTACGGCTGTGGGTGTGGTGTAGTCGGTAGGCCTAACCGCTTCACGACCTCTTCTAAAATGAGGTTCTTTTGGCTACCACTGTCGACAATGAATTGCAGCAGCGAACCCTTCACCCACATTTGTGAGTGGAAAAGACGTTCCCCCTCCTCTGGCTCTTCGGGCTCATTCTTCTGGATCTTGGTAGTGGCGATAGTGGTGCTGGGATCCGCATCAATGATCTCCTTCCCTTTACCATTCCCCTTGTCGGGTTCTGGCTCAGGGTGGGAACATGCATCTGATTCGGAAGCCTTCAACTCGGCCACCAATGACTGCTTGGTCCGACACTCACTTGTGTTATGAGTGAGTGGGAACCTTGTGAACTCACACCACTTTCCTGTGTCCTTCTTCAGTTCGTGGTGTTGTTCTTTTTCTTGCAGCTTCGACGGGTTGTCTTGTGTCACCCGCCTTGGCTTTGTCCTTTGGGCTTCGGATTTGCAGATCCAAAGTCTCGCTTCTTCTGTTTGAACTTTTGCTCGATTTTGACAGTGTATCAAGATGCTGTGCCAAGTGAGGAGATGTTCAACAACTCCATCTCTTCCTAGATGTATTTATGTAGGCAGCCACGGTATTTGAGTACGAGATGCAACTCAGAATCTTTGATACCCAACTGTGTGCGAAGGGTATGCAAAATGTTTGTGAACTCCGGCACATCTTGGTCTCGTCCCTGCCGTAGCGTGGTCCATCTGATCTATTTGTCCTCATAGCTTTTAACAGTGTAGTACTGCTCCTTGATGGCATCTCAGAATGAATCCCAAGTGGGTGCGACTGAGAATAGCGAGCCTGTAGTTTCATCCTTCTGCTCGCAGTAGGTTTCCCACTAGTCCTTGACGTGGGGGGCTGCTTTGACAAGAGCGAAAACAATCTTTTCCCGACTTAAAAATTCATGAACAAAAAAATTACCCTCTAGCAGATTTAACCATTTATCTACGGCATCTGCATCTATTTTACCTTTGAATATGGGGATTTCAAAATTAACTTGTACCTTAAAGGGTGTGGCGTTTCCAGAGTAGCTGCTGGAAGCTGATGCGTCACCTCTAGGTAGCCGCTGAAGGATCTGCGCAAAACTGTCCATCATCGCGTCTCGT
>APFE030359861.1:0-12062 GCA_000404065.3 Pinus taeda
GTGACGTGTTCGACATTGACTCATTCATTCACATTTCATGGATTGTACTGAGTACTTTGAGAGCCATTGACATTACTGGTGGTTCCTCTCACACTTGTTAACAGTTTACATCATTGACTGGTAATCAAGTGGGTTCTACCATGTTTGACTTTGACACATTCATTCACATGGATAGAATCGTACTAGTTCGGGAAGTAGAAATGAAGACCCTGGATCTATTTTCCACCATCGAGGCTGCGAGGAATTTGTTATCATTATATAGTGGACTATTCATAAACAGATGGCTGCACCCATACTGTGTCCATATGTTCCTACTTGTGATGTAATACAAAATCATTCCTATATCAGAGCATTTTTAGATAGTTCTTAGTCAGTTTTGATCTGAGCATGGGAATGCCTACCTCAGCGATGATATTTTCACACATATATATATATATATTTTCTATTGAATGTTTTTACAGGTTCTGACTGGGGTATCCATAGGAAGATCTTTGAAATGATAAATTCCTTCACTCTTCTTAGATGATCAAAAAACCATCCTCATCTACTACAGACTTCGCACTTTAGGGGGCAATCTGTTACACAAAAAATTGTCACCATGACTTTCTACAGTTTGCGTGAGTCCATCAACACTCATACATACCTCCTTTGCAAGTCTTAAGCCTCATCTCTTCATGTCAAGCCTTGAAAATGGGAGAGAGACCTTAAAAATATCTCAAATCCTGGTTTCACACTTTCTCCTAGCATTGCCTGTGGTGCCGCACCCAATGGTCATGTTTCCTGTGAACCTGACCGCTCTGTCTATTGAGAAATGGGTGTGAACCCCTATAAAAGTTAAAAAGGCGTGAGTTCATTCTTAAAAACTCATATTGGGTCACTTCTAGACACTTCTAGAAGGAATATTGCGCTGGCAAGTCCGCTTCACCTTGGTTCATCCATTCCATAACTAAGGGAGCTAACTCCATGATATGAGGTGCTTATCCCATTGAAGGAGGAACTTATCCCTTCAATGGTGGACCTGCAACTTCCTCCATTTGCACTATAAATTCAGGCATTGGGCTGGTTGTAGGAGAGGTTGAAAGCTGAAGATTCTTGAGGGTAAATGCTGCTGGAAATCAGACTTCCTTTTTGAGCTTGTGAGAGGAGAGATCACATACCTTTCATTTCATTTGGGAAGTGAGTGAGGCTTGTCAAAGTAGAGGAGACTCCTGCTGGACCCTGGAAAGAACTTGTGCAACATCAAGGCAAAGGTTGTAAGGTTCTTTTATTCATAAAGTTAATACAATCAAGTTTGTTTTTCTCAATGAACTGTCTCTAATGGTTTATTTTATGAGCTCCTTGATCTTCATAATGAACATGTTTTATTATATGCAGGTATGCTTTGATGTGTGTTTGTTTGTGTATGTAGGTTATTAAAGGGGAATTGCTTGAAGCTGTTGGGATAAAACTGCTACAAACAAGCGTTGGATTGAGGTAGGGTCTATTACACCTCTTAGTATTCATTCATGAATTGAAACATGTTTAGAGAAAAGTAGATTTGCTTGTGCTCTTTGTTGCTAGATATCATTCGATACTAGGGAGATTGGTCTTGTCCACAAGAATGATTTATCCCGCCAACAGATAGCACTTAGGTACCTAAAAAATATAAAAGTACACTAAATGGATTAATCAACAAACAGAGGGAAATTACCTCATCTAATAAGCACCTATCACCAGAGATGAAACCCAGTATCTCAATGAATAACAGAGAAGGATGGCCAAATGTACAATTACGGTTACTCTAGAGCTTTGCCCGAACCCTCCCAAAAACTGAAGATAGAGTAGTTCCATCCGTGTTAGGTACCAGGATAGCCTGTCTCAGCCACCTTGTGTCAGTCCCTATAAGTTTGGTCACTAAAGATACCTCAGATCACAGACACCACTAGGGGGGACATAGTCGTAGATAACATGTTGTGTGGGTAGGATACTTAAGTCCCCGAATCAGTTTCAAAATCACTGAAGGCACCCCTATTACACAAAATACCCAAAGGATTTGTAAGAGAAGATGGGCTACCTTCAATTACAGTTCGATGTTGTCTTGTATTTCATGCCGCTTTTACTAGAGTGGTTCTGGTAGTATGAGTGCAAAAGGATTTTTTCACTCATTAATGACACTAGTTTGGTTTTTGACCTTGGGCAGTTCACTCACATGCTTATCCCAAGATCCTAGCCTGGCTAATGTTGGTTTGCTCAAAAGAGTAACTGATTGATATTAATGTAAATTTTATGCATACTTGATTATTGTCTTCGGTAGGGGTGTTGACGTATGAAATATGGTGAGACTCTTGACTCAATAAATCATGCAAAAAAATGTTGATTCTTTTCTCAATTTTTGATGCATACAAGTTGTATTCTACATATTCATATATTTCACATATTCATAGTTTCGTCTGTGCATCTATAGTCTTTCAACACATGCATAACCAAAAGGTTTTTTTACAATATTTCCTAACAACTACTTGAAACCAAAATGAAGCAACTCACAACTATTTAAAGAGAAGGATGAATACAATTTGTCAGTCTTTCTTTCAGAAAAAATGCTTTAAACCAAAACTTTTTTCCAAAAAATAAATTTATAGGACACCAATTCTATTGACATAATATAGCTACAGATCTTATTTCAGCCCATGAGAAGATTTTCCATCCCTTTTGGTCCATAGATACCACTGAAAATCAAGGAAGTGGGAGACTAAAGCTTTGTAACAATGGCTACAGAGAATTAGTAGGCCCACTAACACTCCCTGTAGATAGGCACAATACTTTATAAAGCTCTGTGTAGATTGCTAACCTACGTTAGTGTGGGAAATCTATCAAAAAGAGGGTTTCCAAGATCAATTTCTGAGATGAATGTATACTAGTATGATGCAACAAGATATTTGGTGGATTAGAAAATAGATTGTTTGAAGAATAGGGAGCTCTTGGAAGGAAGAAAGAATAGAAAAGAGTCTGGGTAAACCAGGAACTAGATCTATAGTCCCCAGTGGAGTCGCTAATTTTTCTATGGGGTAAAATACATGATGTATGGAGAATGAAAAATACCCTCAAAGGCCTTCTTGGGACCTTCGACAAATTATAAGATTATCTACAGATGCTACCAAGTTATACACATGTTCATCTATCAATATCAATTAACAAAGTATGGAAAGAGGATTACCTCAAGTATCCTTCTAGATTTGTTTGGAGATCTCAATGCAGCCAAGAAGAACTCCTTCAAAGCCAACTTCGAATCAATTCCTACACAAAGGAAAGGAAAACACAATCACCGCATACAACCTTGAAAACCAATATATGAATGCACAATGAACATCTATTTGCATACAACTAAACTACTCATCTAAACAAGTATCGAATGAACAACTTAATGAACAAGGTTACTAACAACATGGAGTAGGGAACACAACTGTAGTTCTGTATTAATGACGGAAGAGTGATTACAACCCTATATTGCATCAATCTTCCTTTTCCCCTTCCACTTATCTCTCTCTCTCTTTCTCTTCTAACTCACTTCTTCAAGTACGTGACAGTTCACAATAGCTTAGTAGGCTATTGTTTCAAACGCTCTAACCCCTTTCACAATGACACTCTCATTGCTTATATAGAAATTAGTTTAGGGTTTCCAAGTTTCTCATAGAGTTCACTAGGGAAAAAGCAATGAAATTTCCCTGCTTTTCAGCTCTTTCCCATTTTCCTCCTTTTCTCAGATTAGAAATCCTCCAAATATCTCGATTTGGATGTTTCCTTGCTTTTCTTGAGAAAATTTAGGGATAAATATCTAGACATTTGAGAGTCAATTCATTGGTTTGACCCTTGGAACTTCCCTTAGTTTCACTAACGCTGCCCTGGTCTAACAACTTGAGTTAGCAGGGTCATTAATACACCCTTAGGCTTGGTAAAAAGCTTTATAAAGTAGGTTTTCAGTGTGTAACTAGTGTTAGTGTAGAATCAAGGCTTGCAATTGTGGTATTTTCTTCAACCATCATGTCTTTCACCTCCTAGTTGATGAGGAGGTCAATTTGTTGTATAACAATCTTAGCTTCGATCACATTCTTCATATCATCCGTCCAATTTTGCTTACTAGGTGTTTCTATTTTCTTGATTCAAGTCATTCTTTTTCTTTCTTTTAGCAGCTCGGTCTTGAATTTGTTGTATCTCTAAAATTTCAGATATCTAAGGTTTAAACATTCAACCTGGAGTAGCCCTATGTGTCCTATTTCCAATGCCACCATTCTGATCAAAATTAGATTCTCCAAGAAAGAGTTATGCCCAATCTCCCAAGATGACTTGATTATATACATTTTCAGTAGAGCCAACTTTTATGAAGTGCCACGTGTCACTGTTTTGACCTTTGGACCTCAAAACAATACAAAACAAATTACAATTCATCCTCTTTCTGCAACTTCTTATGAAATTTCAATCTGATGCTCAGAGAGAAAGTTCTGATGATTTCCCCAAGATCATCTGTTTGGGATGTAATTCAGGATCTTGCTGAAACCCTAAATTCCTTGGACCCTATCTATGAAATATAGCAAAAATATATCTAAAATTGGGGCTCAAGCTTCACCAAGATTTTTTCTCAAATTGGTTTTAATTTATGAGTTTGAACCTTTGTAGAAAAAACTTATAGCGAAAATTCCATGATGACCTGTTTGAGATGGAATTCTAGAGCTTGCAAAACCCCTAACTTCCTCAGACCATGTCTCAAAAAAAAATAGTGAGACAAGATCTGAAATTTGGAATTGAGGTTATGAAAGATTTTGGCTCAAATGGTTTTTTTTTTTTTTTTTAGATTCTAAAATTTCATAGAGAAAATTCCACGATGACTTGTTTAGAGCAGCGGAATACTAGAATCCAAAGCTCTGATACCAAATGTTATGAAACCAGCTCACAAAAAGATAGAAAAGATAGGTCAACGACTTAA
Source organism: Pinus taeda (assembly GCA_000404065.3). Lineage (NCBI taxonomy): Eukaryota > Viridiplantae > Streptophyta > Pinopsida > Pinales > Pinaceae > Pinus > Pinus taeda. Next base: position 4,958 of record APFE030359861.1, read on the forward strand.
AAATCAGCCTCTTTGAGGGGGAAACCTCCTTTACATTATGTTAACACTCAGGTTGTTCCCTGCTTCCTAAAGGGAATACAGCCGAGGTAACCACTGACCAATCTTTTAGCTACAGGTTCTAGCCTACCTGCAACCAGAGAGGGCCCTCTCTTTATAGTTTAGCTTTGTTGATGAATGTTTTTAGGCTAGTTATGGTGTACTGTTTTGTTTGAATTTGGTGGGTTGGTGAATTCAGATAGAACTGAGATACAGATCATAGGACAGTTTGTTCCATTGGGCAATGGAGTTGAGGTATTTGTGCTGCTGAAAGTGGATTTATGAAGATAGAATGTTGCTGCAGAGCCAGATAGGCATATGTGAAGCAATTTTATCAGATTTTTGATGAAATCATGGAATTAGTGAGTGAAAGGCAGTTAAGAATATTTCACTATGCTAACAGAGAACAATGAAATTATTGCTTAAGAGCAGTTAAGAATTCTTAAACAATTTTCACCATGACAGAATTAGTTTAGACATGAGCAATCAAGAATTCATATCCATGGCTAATCTAGAAGAAAACATATTTAGAAACAGAGATTGAACATAGGGTGTTTCAAAACAAATCCTAGGCTATTATTTTTCTCTACTTGCTAAGATTATGAAAACATAAGAATTATGGAATACACAGAAAACACATACACAGTTAAGAGAAACTTATTGCTTCAGCAAATGACACAGGAATTCTGCAACTAAACAGAGCTATTCATATCCATCTTTAGACAACATGAGAACCAAAAATCTCCATCAGCAATTTGTATTATCAAAAAATGTCTCCAGAATACAATAGAGCTCTTAAGAAAGAATTACACTACAACCGACCCTCAATGCATTATCTGAGGGGATATATATACAAAAATAGGGTACAAAATATCTCAGTAGAGAGTTATTATGCAATAAATTGCACCACCAACTCTCTTACAAAAAGTAAATGAAAACATAAATATAGCATTTAATGCTGAGATAGCTGCTATCTTTCTGTCAGACAGCTTTTGACTTTATGGCTCTGGAAAGTGGGTTGTAGCTGTGCCTTTAACTCTGCGTTAATTGAGCCTGCTGTCTGGGTGCATTGGTGAGTCACTTGTACGGATGCTTGCTGTACCTGTGTGCTGATCTGCCTGCTGACCTGTACCGTGACTTGAAAAACTTTGATTTTTCTCAAAAAGGCAAAAAGCAAAGTGGTATTATCTGGGTAAAATTTCCAACATTGCTTGCCACCAATCAGCTGGAGGTAGCTGATGCCTCCTCATTTTCACTAGTGTTTCATCTGCCTCTGTATGTCTGTAGAAGTTTGGGGGCACCTCAAACAGATGATTTATTTCATGTTCAATAAAGAACAAATTTTCAAGGTTATCATAGAGAGACTGCCTAGAGGGAGGCCCTGCTTCTTCTGTGGAGCTGTTGGATGCCGTTATCTGATTTTCAACATAATTGTTAATCCTTGTCATATATTGATTATATGACAGCAGCTGTCCTGTGCCAGTCACTAGGCTTGGCAGTCCTTTGTCCTGTAGTATAGTCATTTTTGCTCTAAATTCATCAATCTCTGCTTTCATCTCCTCACATTTCCTCTCCAGAGTTTGAGTAAAATTCCTCAAGATCAATACCTTTTTGGCTGTCAGGATTGTATCTGTTCTGCTGCTAATTTCTAGAGCTGCCAGTTCCTCTCTAGTGCGGCTATTGAGGAAATGTATCATTCCGGTGGCCTGCTCGGGTATTATTCCCAGGGTTGTCCTGGTTCTTTGTATTTCCACATGAGCCACATCTATCAGCTCAACCTGCTCAAAAATTTCCTGAATGGACTTCCATTGGTCCTGTATAGATTGGCCAATTTTGGCCCAAATAATCTTCTTTATTTCTGCTAGGGTTTTACCTAGCAGCAATTCTCCAGAGTTTTTACTTTGGCCTCTAAGGCCTTTATTTCTCTTTGTTTCTCTGCTACTGTCATCTTGGATTTGTCATAACTGGTCTCCAGCTTGGCTAGTCTATCCTTGGCTTCATTTATTTCAGTTACTTGAGTCTCACGCTCTTTAACATCTTTCATCAAGTCCTCCATGCTCATGTTGGATTCTGTTGCTGTTGTTGCTTCTGTTGTTGCTCCTGTTGTTGATGTCATTGTGGTGGGTGCTGGAATAGCAGGAGGGGATGCTGCTGCTTGTGTGGGAGGGGCAGGTCCAAGAGTTGTTGATGTTTGAGGGGGCTGGGAGGCTAACTCCCCTTGCTTTTCCTGCAGTGCTTTCTCTAATTCTGCTTCCATTTGTAATATTCTTTGATTCATCACCAGAAGCAGCTCCATGGCATCATCTACTTGCTTTTCTTGTGCAAGTTATGCTTTTTGAGGGTGAATGGTAGGAGGCAATTTTGCCTGCCTTCTTAGTGCAGCAATGTCATCCTCCTTTTTCTTCATGAGGGCCCTAACACCCTTCGGATCCTTTGGGTCATGTCCCAAATCAATTATTATGTCTTCCAAAGTCTTTATTCTGTTGTCCTTTGTAGAGGAAGACAACCTTTCCAAATCAAGTTGTGTGTTTGTGTTCTTCAGGGCTTCTTTTAGCTGATGGGCCAGCATGGCCCTGTCTGCAAGTGTTGCATACACCATTTCCCCAGTCCGTTTGTGCAGCTCAATCTAATCCATGGGGTGTATGTCTTTAGAAAAGACCTCCAAGTTTGTTCTATAGTAATCTACAGAGGTCTTGGGATGTGGGACTTTAGGCTTTAAATGAGTAAAGATCACTTTTTCCTCTTTAAGATCATAGGCAGCCATCAATCTTTGTTTCTTGGCTGGAGTTGTCTTCAAGAATTGATCATAGAGCTACACTCTCAACAATTCATTATGTGCCTTGATCTCTATGAAGCCTTCTTTGATTGCAGTTGGTTTCTTGCCCTGTTGTCTTGAGGGGGATACCTCTGTGGTGTGTTGTATGGCCTGTTCTAGCTAAAATGAGCTAGTGGCAGTCTGTTGGCTTGTTTGCCTTTCTCTACTGTGGCTTTCTTCCCTTTCCTCACTGATATCTCCCTCTTCTGTTTCAGGGTCAATCCTTGGCCTCTTGGCTTCTGGTTGCTGTGATGACCCTGTTGGAGGTATGACCTCCTCTCTATCTCTCTTTTTTCCTCTGTCTTCATTGAGAGGAGTTTGTAAAACTGGGATTTGGGGTGGTCCAGTTTGCTATGAAGGGGCTTGCCCTTGAGTCTGATCCTTTGAGGTGTTGGGCTGCCCTGTCTCTATCTGTTGCTGTTCATCCATTATTTCTTTCCCCTTTGCTGTAGTTGTTGTTGTAGGAGCTTGCTGGGTGCCCTGTGCAGCTGGAGTAGTAGAAGTGCCTTCTCCTACTTGGACTGGTTGTTTGAACAAGACCTATTGACAAGAATCCAAGTCAAGAGTTTTTTCCAAATCTTTCACAGTCTGCTCCATTTTTTCTTCCTGAGTCAATTCTTCTACTATTGATTCAGGTACCCATTCATCTTCATTGGCAAAGTGTTGTATTTTTGGGTATGGACAATTCTTATTGGCTAGCAACCTATACTTGACCCTCCTAGCACTGATGAAACCTTCAAGGTCATAAGGGACCCACCAGAAACTTCTTTTGAGTTTGAGCTGTTGCCCCAGTATTTGATCAGCTTCTTGCCAACCATCTTTCTTATTCATGACAAATGGGCCAAGGTGGTCTCTGAACTTTAGGTTGGCTTTCTTCTTAGCACTGTGGAAGTGTGTAAGATCAGAGTTTATGAGTTGTCTATAGTATTCCAGGGCAAACAACCTCTTAGGAACATATTTTGGGAGCCTATAGGGACAGAGCTCATAACCATAGATTCTGATAACTCTGTGATTTGGAACAAGTACCAATCACCTATTTTGTAACTCCTGGATAGTTGCAAGATTTTCTGCATATCTTTGGACAATCTGGCAGGAGGAGTCCTCTTTAAGAGGCATGTGACTGGATATACAAACTGGTCAATAAATTCATAGTATGAATAGGGGGAATTCTAGACTTGGTGGAAGACTGAAGACCAGAAGATAACAGACCTCCTCTCACCCTGTGACTCTAGCTTCTTGATTAGGCACTGGAAGCAATCTATTTGATAGTACATGAATAGGTGATAGATGTATGATGAATACTTAAATATTGCCTCCCTATTCAATCTTGACAATTGGTCATGTATCTTGTTGGCAATATATTTGGCATAATTGTACTTCATAGCAGGGGGTTTCTCAAGGTTATATGCAGACAACATGACCAGCACAGTTTCATCAACATGCTCATTTTTGGTGAACCCCAGCACAGAGGTTAGCATATCCACCAGCGGCTTGCCTACCTCATTGAAATTTGCATAAGAAAAAGGAGGTGGCCTAGAAGGTTGGCAGTTTGCCTTCATGAATTTCTTGGCTACTGCAGCAATGTCTGTGCTAGAGAGCTTGGAGCCCTCATCTAGCAAGTACTTAATGGAGAATGGGTATAGCAGCTGGGTTTGCTTGTAGTTCAACATTTGATTGATGGAATCTGGTGTTATGCAGAAGAGGATGCTCCCAGATGGAGACTTCACAGCTCTGAGCTTCTGGTCATAGTTTTCTGCACAGAGGTGAATGACTTCAGGGAAAACATTCACAGAAGGCAGGAAGTAGGTGGGCAAATTGGATTCCCAGATGCCATACATGTCATTGTTGTCCAAGTGATTGTTCCTTAGCTGGCAGAAGGTTTGTAAGTGATTCCTCTCTGCCACAAAGTCTGTAATGAGGAAATCACTATCCACCAGTGGCATAGCTTCTAGCTCTTTACTAGGTAGATTCACAGGAGCTACATCCAGTGCAGCTGGAGTGGCCATGTCTAGTTTTAACTGGATGTTTTACTGGATTTTCAGGTTTGGTACAAAGGCTAAGGAATGCTTGCTAACTTTTGTTTGGAAGTGAGCAGCTTGACAGTGTAAGGAGGCTCTTACAGGCTTAATGAACTGTGGGGCACTCTGTTTTGAAGAACCAGAGTGTGTGTGAGCTAATTAGCTGGTTGTTTCCAGGGAATTTCTTATAGCAGGAGTGAGGGAACTGCTGAATTCATTTTTTAGCCGGTAGCTCGGCTCCTTCAATTGTTTTTATGGTGAATTTAGCAGAGGGGCACGGGTTTCTTCCAGAGTTTTGTCGCGCAGGGGTTTAAGCAGCGTCTTAAGTAATTTCAGTGGACAATTTATCAGTGGGGAGCTTTTAGCAGAGTTCTTATGCAGGAAATTAGGAGAACAAAGGAGAACTGTGGATAAAGAAGGTCGCCTGTGGAAAATACATGGTTTTTATGGCATAGGAGGCGTTGAACTGGACAAATTGCAGGTACTTGGGTCAACAATGAGGGCAGTAGCAACTTTGGCGGGTGAAATTTGTATTTCAACCATTGAACGTCGTTTTCGCATGCAAAGGAGCTCCGGAAACAATGAATAAGAATGAAAAATAACGGCTAATTCGCGTCTTTTTATGCATTTTTGGCCCTTTGGCGCCTTTTTGGTGATGACATCATGTTGATGTCATCATGGGCCCGGGTACGAAAGGGTGACGTGGCAGCTGACGTGGGTGCCCAGGTGGCAGTGACATGGTGGCAGGGTGGACAGGCTGACATGTGACATGGATGCGACGTGGAGGCATGGTGGCGGCAAGGAGGGGTGACGTCACGCTGACGGGGGCATGACATCAGCGCGGGGAGGAGGTGGTAAGTGGTTTCCCTGGGAGGCCTGAGGGCGGTAAGTGGTATTGAGGGGGGGGGGGCAGCGAACACAGCGGGAACCCGACGTGTGGCGGGGGTACGGCGGCAACACCGCCAATCCCTCGAATGAAAAAGGTCGGGCACCTTTGATATAAAAACGACCGCCCACCGTTGGATGAGAGGGGTCAGAGATCGGGTAGTGGGCGGCAACCTTGATGTGATGGTGTATTAACAGAGGGGGATCCGCTTGCTTTATTAATATATTTAAATAATTTAAGCACGGGGGGGTAAAAAACTTTAGGATTTGGGTTTATGAGTTAGGCGCCCACTTTATAAATGTTTTAATTTAAAAAACTTTATAATAAAATGTGTTTTGGGCGGAAAAAGGGGTAGAGGGGTTAATGAAGGCGGGGCTTTGTAATTTTTTACCTTTGACCATAGTTTTTTGACCAAAACCATACTTTTAGGGCCAAAGGGGTTAATACCAACCCCAGATAGGTCAATATTTCCCCAAGGAAGGGTTATATAGCTATAATGCTAGGGGGAGGGTATTTATACATATTTTTTGGGAAATGTTTTTATAGATTCTAATAGAATTAGGGAAAGCGGGGAGTTAGGGAGATAAATAGTACATTAGTGGTTAATATGGCTTTGTGGGGTGAGTGAAGGGGTAAAGACTAAGTTCTAAGAGGTAAAACTTAGGATTTAAAGATAAATGAAATGATAAGAAAGCTTTTTTACACAAAAAATGTGGCTTCTTTTCTTGATTAAACTTCATGGTTTGACCCAGTAGTTTGTCATGAAATGAAGTGGAATTGGACACCTGAGCAAATCTCAAGGTTCTTACGGATGTTAGTAAATGATGTTTGGGAAAATAGGGGAAATTAGACATGTTTTCAATGTTTTTTGTCCTCCACCATTTTCTTTTGATGCCAATACCCTGAGTGGCATGAGTCTTTTCACTTAATAAGCCAATTAGTGATGGCCCTCCATTTCTGCAACTTTGCACTACTTACCCATCCTAGTAATCCTAACATTTTTTCTTCATTTAAAGTGGGTGAACTTGAATTAACAGACCCTGATTATCCTCTTTTTCTTTTGACTGCCCTCCTATCTAAAATGTACCCTTATTTCTTCCAAGGCCCCAGATTAAGCAGTTGGGCTCCTTTGTTTCTCTACCTAGCTAGTCATCTGCCAAGCTTGAGCTGTTTGGACAGGAAACATTCTCTATTCTGCAACAAGCAATTTAAACATGGCATGGTCTAGTTTAGACTAATGGGCCACCCACCAAGTATGATTAGCAGTAGTATTTGTAGAGTATGATACTGCCCAAAAGATAGTAGTGGCATTTTGACTGGCCACTTTCCTGGTCTTTAGTTTGGGGTTCA
>APFE030359869.1:0-58521 GCA_000404065.3 Pinus taeda
GGTAGTAAACCAGTCGGTGAGGAGGAAATCAGGTATCCAGAACTTGATTAACCTGCGACGCCTTCTCCATTCATGGATATGATCGGAGATGTGTATAGCAGTGTCCTGCTTAAGAGACATAAGGAGATGAGTCCTCGTCTCATACCGAATGGGTAACTGAAAGTGATTCAAAAATGCCATAGCCAGTGAATTGAAATCATGGAATGATTCACGAGACAATTCGATATACCATTTTGCTGCCGAACCCGTGAGAGTCCTTTGAAAAAGGCGAAGTCGGATCGAATCATCAAGCCATGAATTCGACGAACACCATAAGTGATACATCATGACATGGGCCTGAGGGTCCTCGCCGGCCTTCCCATCGAATTTGGGACAGTCACTAGGAATTTTAGTTGGAACTGGTGGCCACTGCGGATCATGTAGAATGGGGTCATTTGTCAGCTTTGACACATCAGGTAGTTCCAACGTGGCTAGAAATGGTAATTGAGGATTAAATGACATTTGTGGCGGATATGAGGTGGAACCAGAATTCCATCCTGCCCTAGGTTGCCCCCATTGTCCTTGCCCTGAGGGACCAGATCCGTAAGGGCCTTGTCCGTAAGGGTTTTGTCTGTAGGGGTTGTTCCCAGAACCAGGTTGCTGGTTCTGCCCCCCAGTGCCCCATTGGTTACCATATTGACCAGCAGGTTGTTGATAATTCGGTTGAGGATTACCCTGCGGTTGTTGGTAATTATGATAAGGGATGTAAAGATTCTGTCCCTGGGGCTGCTGGTATCCGTACTGAGCCTGTGAAATAGGCGGCACTTGATATCCACCAGAATGCATGGGCTGGGATTGATACTCGCTCGAATATGGAGGCTGGGCCTGAGGCCCCCGCCAGAGTACGGAGGCTGGGATTGATACCCACCTGAGTACGAAGGTTGGGATTGATACCCGCCTGAGTAAGGAGGTTGGGATTGATGCCCACCTGAATACGGAGGCCGGGATTGGTACCCACCTTGATATGGATGCTGGGATTGGAACCCACCTGAAAGAGGAGGTTGAGATTGATACCCGCCTGCATTCAGAGCCGTCTGGCCAGAGGGTCGTACTGGTTGGATTGGGGGTGGCCTCATTCGCCCAGAAGGTCTAGCTTGTTGGGTGAGGGGTGGCCCTTGCGCAACCGAGGTTTGTCCCTGGTGACCAGAGGGTTGCTGGGTGGTAGGCTGGCCTTGCTGCACGTAAGGCGGGCCTCCTTGCCCAGAAGGGTTTCCTTGCTGGTTTACGGGTTGACCTTATTGCCCATGAGGTTGTCCCTGATTGCCGTAGCGTTTCCCCGAAGGGTAGCCTTGTTGGGTACCTGGTTGAACTTGTTGGGCGTTGGGTTGTCCCGAGTTTCCTGAAGGTTGCCCAAGATAGGTAAACGCCGGACCACTAGAGACCGAAGGTTGTCCTTGATGAGGTTGTCCTTGTGGGCCTCCTTGCTGACTAGGGTAGTTCTGACCTGTAAACTGTTGCCCATAATCAGGCTGCACGTAAGGTTGCTGACCTTGGTAAGGTGGTCCTTGCTGTCCTTGTCCTGGATAGTACACGCCGCCACCATATCCGGTGGTGCCCCAATCTACGTTCAATGGAACGGAAATTTCATCATAAGGAATTTGAGGCAAGGAGGTGTACAAATAATGATTCTCAGCATCATAGTATAAACCTTGACCATCCAAGTTCTGGACATTACGCAAGTATTCATAGAATGCCTCCTCCTCTGTCATATGCTCAGAAGCAGGGGGAGCATCACTTTCTGGGTGCACAACTCTAGAAGAAGAAGACGGTTCACCACTCTGTGTTGGACCTCGAGACGGGCCCGCGGTAGAAGTGACAGCGGATGAAGCTGTGACCGCACTCACAACTGGAGTTGACGCTGCGACACAAACGGTCGGGTTGGTGGGGACTGCCGTCATGGCAGAATGAGGGGCTTGGGAAACAAACGGTCCTGTGGTAGGGATGACGTTGTGACCCCAAATGGAAGAAGGAACTGCCGAGTTCATAGTATCCCGCAATGACCTGTAATGCCTTGGCACCGTTTGCCCAGAAGACGTGACGGTGTAAGGCGTGGAGATAACAGGGGATGTTGCCGAAATGGGAGTATCTATACTCGACATAACGGCCGGGCCACTAGACACTGGAGAAGCGTCGCCCATATTGGATGAAGCCATCGAAAATGGAGCACCGACAGGAGTGGCAGGACGAGACTCGTCAGAGGGTTCCCAAACAGGGTTGTAAAAGAACTCGTAGAAATCATCTCCTGGAGCTCGAGAATTCAACGGTTGTACGCTCGGAACAATGGGAAAAGCACCACAAACTGGAGTTTCAGGGGCAACAGAAGACGGGGACCCTTCTTCACTTGGGATCGAGGACGGAGTAGATGGATCCGCCAGGATGTCCCAACAAAGACCCTAAAGAAGCTAACGATACAACCTACTCAAACTAAACGCACACAAGATCTAACCGGGTAATATTATCGTGGCCAAATGAATTTTAAGACAGAGGAACCAAACTTGACCTTTTCATGTTTCGACAGTCGAGAAAAGGACGAAAATATGACTCTATCTACTTCGAATGTTTAATGAGCACGAAGTGACAAGACGCTCACTTACACCTTTTCTTTTAGAGAGTCTGAAAAGGATCAAAAGCGACTACTCTGGAAGTTCTAGGCAAAAGGTTTACCAAGCAACCTATAAAACTGCTTATACACCTTGGTAATCGTATGAGAACCAAGGACTTCCCGTACTGCAGTCAATCTTCCCGAATGCTGTGTTCGGTGCGTTACGGTTTACAAGGCGGCAGACTTGGCTTCCTATGGATAAAGGATGCAAGCCTAATGGAGTCTCCCTCATATATACGCGACGGTACGTGGGAGCCCAATCCGTACTAGCACTTATCGCTTCACCATGGAGGAATCACCCAACCACTCAACGTTAAGCTACTAGGTTTAAAGACGCCGAAACACGTCTCTAGCCTAGACCTCTAGATGTTCACGTTAAGTTCCAATGCGTTTTTAGGTAAATTTGGTTTATTTTACAGTTGATATTGAATTAGGTTTGAGTTTCAGGCCCTACCGTAGGATCTCTCAAAAACACCTAAATGCAACTATATGCCAAAGATCATCCTTTTGTTCGATGAATTCTAGCTATAAGAAAGTTAAGAATCTTCAAACAAACAAAACGAATTCAAGCAATCGCGCAACCTAATGCAACTAACAGCAAGGAAACGACACTTTTCTTTTGAAAGCACAAAATAACGAAATGCTCTTTTCCTTTCAACTTTTAATGCAAAAGACACTAGTTTGCTTTAATTTTCAATGACATAAAAGTTCTTTTAAAATGAATTAGAGAGATAGCAACACTAAGTGAACAACTAAATCACTCGATGCACACACAAGACAATTCCCAAGTCACTAAAACCAGTTTTCCAAATCAAAGGAAAACAAAGGCTTATGAGCTATGTTATCTAAGCTCAACCAGACAGTGAGGAATTCAAAAGAGGAAAGAAAATCGTTTGGAACACAATCAATCACTTTCAACAATCACCAAACAAATGTGAAAACAAAAACGAAGTTGGCTGGTCATCCAAGAACACAAGATCCCGAACGGGAGGCTAGACACACACGACCACTAGATGCCCTAGGGTTTGAGTGCGAAATCAATGGAGAAAAGCGAACACCCGGAGGATAAGAGTCCACAACTAGACAAACGACGATCTGACACACCTTGGTAATCATAAAAGTCAAGACAAAATGCAAACCAAGCGATGAGAGCAAAGAGGAAGGCTTTGCAAAAACTGAAAACAAGCAATAAACGAACCCTCGTGGAACGAGGCTTCGCAAGCAAGTGAGTTACAGCTTAAACAAAATTATCAAGCCAAAAGCCAAGTGGAAAAAGCAGGGGACAGCCAAACCAAGAGGTTTAGTGGGTCAATTTGGACAAAAAAGAGTTTTACAGGATCAGCACGGGTGAACCCTCAGCAACAAAGCGATGACAGAAAAAGGTCTGTAGCAACTTTGCGTTGTCAGCGCGAAAGGACACGAATAAAGGGCGCTGGCCCGAAAACCAGGTCAGCGCGACTATTAAATGTATACACGCGATGACAGAAACAACAAAGAAGACAATGTGCGATGTCAGCGCAGCTGTTTCAAAATAAAACGCGCTGAGGCTAAAAAACAAATAAAATCGAACCAAAAACTCCCAAACCAAGGCAACAGGCTTTCAAGGCAATTAAAGCAGTTCCCAGGACGAACCAGGAAACAAATCAATCAACAAAACGATCCCCAAACTTTGACAAAGAGGCAATAATCAAATCAAAACAAGGGTGAAATACAAAGAGACAAGCAAGCTCCCCAGCGGAGTCGCCAAATTGTTGGAGAGGTAAATCCCCTCTACGGATAGAGGCGATCCCTACTAGCCCAACAGGGGTCTAGCAATAATCAAACAATGCTACACCGCAGGTTCCTAGTTGTAATTAACGAATGGGTAAGAGTAACCTACCTGGATTCCAATGCTATGTTTGTCGAAGAGATAATCCTCTCGCTTCTTCGCTCCAGCCGACCACAATTCCCCGCTATCCTCGCGGACGAACACCTGCACAAGCAAAGAGAGGGCAAACAAGAGCATAAAATCTACTAACAACAACTATGTATCAGTCAGGAAGGATACAATTTGCATTAATCGTTCATAGGACAAATGGAAATGGAACCATAAGAGCAGTCATCTATCTTTATTAATCAGGAAATAGAGTAAGGTACAACCGAAGTCCTGACGCTGAGTCCTTCTCTAGAGGGTCCAGCCAGCATATCTTCCAAGCATTCACCTTTGAAGCAAATCTCCCAAGTCAAAGAGGTCTCTCTCTCACATACAAGGCAACAAGCTCATGACCTTCCTCAAGCTCAAAGCAATCCTCACACAACACACCAAATGCCTACAAAGAGCAGCACTAAAATGCACTAAGAATTCCTCAATCAAAGTCTCTATGCTCAAAACTAGCTGCTCATGGGCAATGGAGGAGGCTTATAAAGAGAAGGAGTCTCCATGAATAGGCAAAGGATGAGCTTTCCCCCAAGATAAGTGGATGGTCAGTAGAACAGACATACCAGAGAAAGGATGGTGACCTCAATAACGCTAACAACCAAGTTTGGAGGGATCTGGAAGGCTGGTTGTTAGAACAAATTCGCCCAAACAGGATCAGCGCGGGTGAGACACTGGGCTAGCGCGCTGACATCGAAGACCAACTATAGAGGAGTTCTGGTCAACGCTCAACAGGACAAACGGAGGGTGCGTTGTCTGTAAAATGGGACCAGCGCAGAAAAGACGTGTGCTTCCGCGCTGGCAGCGCAACAGCAACACTGACCTCCGCCTGTCAGCGCAGTTATTTTATTAACAGACGCGATGATTCATTTAACTTTGGCAAAGAGGGTTTTTTAGCCATTTTGAGGAGCATGAGTATAGGTGAATGTGGTTTATAGCACAGTAGGGAGACTGACATGATGGCAGTGACATTTTACTGTGTAACAGGGTAAAGATGAAAGAGAGTCATTTGAGTTAATCAAGAAAGCCATCATCAATATTCCTTATTTAACAACTCCATACTTTCTCAAACCTTTTGTGTTGTACACTTTTTCGTCTGATACATCATATGCAGCAGTTTTAACACAGTTGAACGATCAAAACATAGAGACACCTATCTCTTTTTTCAGTTCCAATTTACAGGGTGTCGAGTTAAACTACTCAACTATTGAGAAACAAGCTTTTGTTGTCTTCAAAACCTTGAAACCTACAGTAAGGCAATTATTGATTCAAAGAGAAGTGGAGGAGAAAAGAGCCAATTGAGTCACTGCACTTCAAGAGTACGATGTAGAAATCTTGCCAACTAAAATTGTAAGGGCCAAGGTTTTTGCAGGATGCTAACTCGAGCTTCCCACTTATCAACAAAAGAATACCAAGGTAATGAAGTGTAAATATCATAGGTAATCCTCAACAATGCACAATCACAGTATGTTGATTTGAAGTTTTATATAAAAAATGGATATGCTCTTGTGAATCTCAATTACAAAAAAAAGTGTGCTTTAAGGTTGAAATCAAATCAGTATGAATTAATTGATGACGAATTATTTAGAAAAAATTATGATTCAGTATTATTAATATGATTAGAAAAACTTGAAGTTGTAAAGGTTATGCAGGAGTTACATGATGGACTAGCTAGAGGTCATTTCGTAGGAAACACCGCAACTCGCAAAATTTTGCATGTAGGTTATTATTGGCTAACACTATTCAAGGATGCACATGACTATGCAAGAAAATTCAAAATTTGTCAATCTATAGCTAGAAGAGAAAAGAAACCAGCATTCCCTTTGTAGCCAATGAATATCCAACAACCATTTGAACAATGGGGATTAGATATAATTGGTGAGATTGTTCCTAACTCTTCCAAGAAGCACAGGCAAATCCTTATAGCTACTGATTATTTCAAGAAATGGGTAGAAGCTATTCCACTAAAGGTAGCTAACATAGAAAGTATTACATAATTTATTGATCAGTACATAATCACCAGGTTTGGCCTACCCACATCTTTAATGTTTGATAATGCATCTTTTTTTTCTGGAAATACTATGGTAGAATTTGCTTTAAAAAGAGGTTTCAAATTGAAGTATTCAACCAACTATTATCCACAAGGTAATGAATTATAGACCAAAATCATAGGAATTGACACAAAGCATTGACATGTACCCTTTGGGTAGATAGAATAACACAGAAGGCCTCAATCGGTTCTGCTCCTTTTGCTTTAATTTATGGAAAAGAATTAGTTCTCCCCACAAACATAGTAATCCCATCTCTCGCCCTAGTGCAATTTATCAATGAAAATCCTATATCTTCTCTTCAAGCAAGACAATTTCAGATCCTTAAGCTTGAATAACAAGGAAAAAAGGCTAAAGCTACCCATTCCCATCATCAGCGATTAGTCAAGGCCTCTTTTGATACAACTTTTGCTAGTCATAAAACTTTTGAAGTAGGTGATATTGTTTTGAAATGGGACAAAGCACATGAGGAAAAAGGTAAGCATACCAAGTTCCAAATACTGTGGCTCGAACCATTCCAAATCATTGAGAAAATTGGTTAATCAACATTTCTCTTACAAGATATGTCAGGTAGAATAGATTCCTTGCCTGTCAATGGGCAAATTCTAAAAAAATACTTTTCCTAGAAGACAACCTCTTCTAATTTTCTACCATATTGTCTTTAAGATTCTTAGGAAAATAAAGGTTAAGGTAGTATGGTTTTTCAAATAAAGTCTCTCATAATATTTTGATTTTTCGCTTCTATAAGTAAGAAAAGTTAAAGAAATAATTAGAGAATTTGAGTCTCAAAGTGAACCTTATTTCTCTAGAAAAGATTGACCTCGCTAAAAACACTTATTCTATGAACAAGCTCTTATCTTTATAAGGTATAGATGTTTTGTTATCAATCAAGAAAAGAATCTTTAACCTAGTAAGAACTTTCTATAGATGAGTATCTCAAAACTCTATTATTATCATCCAAAACTCTTAAAAAGGACCAATGATTCACCCCATCTGATAAAATTTTATTTTTTCAGAGTGTAATTCTAAAATATGCAGAACTTAAAAGATAATAAGTCTCATTATGAGATTGTTTACCATGATCATAGGGGAATAATTAAACTAATATTACAAAAACTGCATATCAAAGCAGGGTAATAGCCAATGATCTAATCGATGAAAGGACAAGGGGTCTCATCAAGAGCCAGCTTGTTCAGTTTAGTTACAACTAGTGAATGGCATTGTCATTATTGGGTTACCAAACCTAGACAATGTCTTTTAATAAACTTGAAAATAAAATTACATGAAAAGAAAAATAAGGTCCAAACGAGAAAAAATCAAAAGAATATCATTTTGAATTTTGAAAATTGCTTCGAATGGGACAATGAATCATTGTTGGTTAAAATATAACCCTGCAGAGGCTATGAACGCATGCTGACAGTAGAGGCTCTATCTATGATAAATGAGTAAACAACAAAAACTAATCTGTAGAAGACACATGCTATATCTCTTTAAATCTTAGTACTGATTGATGCAAAACATTTGTATGTTTATCACTACAAGAGTAAAGTAGTTGAGTAAAAAAATTGAGTGAGTAATTATGATTTCAGAGAAATGTTGTTTATTTTGTAATTCATGTAATTATTATTCCTATAACTCTTCTTATTTTGAAAGTTTTAGAAATTTCAAAAGACCAATCAGAGATAGCTGGTTCTCCCAAGTGAATCGCCAATTGTTGTACTATGTAACAACCCCCCATTTATATAAGAATAATAGTTAATATTTGACATATAAATGGTGACCCTTTTAAATTTATAGTCTTTGAAAATAAATGCTAACTCTACAAATTTCCTTCAAAACCCTTAGAATACAACCCATGCTTAGAACCTATATCGCAAATCGTATTTCGCAATTTGCCATGTAAACAATTGTTAACATTCCATCAAAAATCCCAAAATGTGATATGCGATGAGGTCGCCGCTGCAATTTTTCCATCATAACACTTTAAGAACACATGATTGCACTTCGCAAGTCACAAATTAATAAAGGATGCCATTGTGTCACCCCTTAAGAATTTGAAAAATGCGATATTGTGATTTTCACAATCGCATTTCGCATTAACTCCAAACAACGTTATATGGCAACGTTTGAAAGTTGTGATGCGCAAATAAAGTGTAAGTGTGGGAAGTTACTAAATTTTAATGTAATAATGAGTGGTTTGACAAAGTAATTAATGTTTATCAACTCGAGGAAAGTAATTGATGTTTTCAAGTCATGGCTAGTTAACACACAAATCTCATGCAAAATCTTCCCATGATTCAAAGTCATTGCAAAGAACTCTCAGCCTTAATTTCCCTCCATTTTGTGCACTGATATATCTCTTTCATTTTAGGAAAGCTTCAAAAGAGATGTCATTGTGAAAGGTAATGCAAAAGTAGAAGAAACAAAGAATTACAGAGTCTGAGGTATGAGAGATGTCGCCCATATTCGTTGATACAGTTTGTAGTGTCGACGGAGGAGCAATAGCATGGAAACTCATATATAAAAGAATTGAAGATGAGCACCTAAAATTATTATCACGAAGGCAACAACGAACTCAATAAAACCTTCGGGGGCCCAATTCAAACATGATGCTTGCTCCTTCCTTCACAGAATAGGAGAAAGAGCCAAAATACTCCCATAGACTGATATGATTGGATGGGTGGTGGAAAATCTTAGTATTGAAGACAGGCAATTTTAGAACTCAATGATGGAGCTAATGGGGTCATTCAAAGCTGAAGACATGAAGCAAATGTATCATCTTCCTAACCCTCATGACATATATGAAAAATCGTACCTAACCAACTTCGCAAAGAAAAATGAAGAACCCTTCAAGATGATCCAGGGCTGAAATTTCTTGAAAATAAATTCAAATATGATAAGATGGGTATGTACCCCATTGCTTCTTTAGAAAATCCCCACAACTATGCAACTTCTATTTTATGTAGATTATATGGATTTCCTAATAATACCAAGTTCTCTATAGAATGGATTCATTTAATTGATGCTTGTGTCAATTCCCATATAATGAATTGGGCCACTATTCTATCTAATAACCTAGCTACAACTATTTCTGAGTATCATCAAAAGAGATCCTCCTCCACAAAGAAATTTCCTCCATTTTATTTCAGTGCCTATATCATGGATGCCATCTGTTTCTATACTAAGTTTATAAGCATGGGTTGGAAATGGACTTTGCAAGACCCCTATCCCATCCATCTTAGCCACATAGAGATGTGGGAATCCCATTATATACCCCATTTTTATAAAATATGCCACGGTGTTATTTTACCATTGCATCAATTGATTTTTAATAAGAAAGCCCCCACGTTTTCTAAAGAAGCCGTTATAGACCTTCTCGTAGTAGGAAAGTATTTTGCTAAAGGATGGTTTACATATATCAGAGCTTTTGGCAGTACAGTGGACCCGCATGTACTCCCTTTGTGTGCCTCTGACAAGCTATTAGCAAGAGAAATAGCCCACTAGATTGTGGGAAAAGGCTTAACCAAGATCCTAAAAGATAATAAAAGGTAATTGTGGTCATCCTTTCGCATCCGGTGTGGTTCATTTTCGTTGGAAAATTTCAACCATGCAAACAAGGAATTACTAAGCCTAGAGAGCCTCAAGCTCCATACTTTGCCAAAGATGTAATTTGACCCAGACAAGATAGCACACAATATTACTACTGTAGTAAAGATCAAGCCTGTCAACCATGAAGCTAATGATTCTGAAGATATTTTACAATCTACTGAATCATTTGAACAAGCATTTGATTAGGAAAAAGCAATTTTAAATCTTGATGATTTTGAAAAGTTTCAGGAATTCAAAAGTCATAAAATCGAAACAATCCCATTGCATTTGTTAAGAACTTATAACAAGCCTATGCCTAGTATAACTATCAACAACGAAGGACCAAATTCTCGCATAGAATCTCAAGTGGATATAGGCAAGGCCTAGGATACAGGGAAAACACAAGATACAGAGAATACAGTGGAATCCAGCAGAAGGTCACCCGAAAAATAGGTTATAATTGACCTAACTAAACATACCGGTTCGGAAGTCAAAAGTAGCTATTTCGAGTAGGAATGGGACCAATTTAATAAAAGGCTACAAGATACTCCTAAGACAAAAGATGCCCAGGAAACCACGAAATATCACACTCCTCTGTAAACTCAGAAAACTTCAGAGCCTAAACCGATGGATGAGTAAGGGACAAGTTCGCAGCATACAAAAATCATTCCTGCTTTTCCCACACCGGAAATTATCCTAAAGGTGACTGAAATTCATCCTTTAGCTGTGTTCTACAACCCACTACATAAGGCTGTAGTGAGAATACAAAAGAAAAGAAGGAGATTTGAGACACCTGAGATCCCACTAGGGAGTGAGCCGATGGACATAGTATGGAGGGATATTCCTTCCAATCCGGCTGAAAATTTGACCAGATTGTCACAGTTTACAGGGGCATATGCTATTGCCACCAGGGATAAAACCACTAAGGTATCTATTTTGTTAAGGGAAAGGGAATAAAAGATAGTGCAGCTCGAGCAATAGCTGCAAATCAAGAAGAAAAATGTGAACCAGCAAGCCACTGAAAAAATAGCCCAATTGTAGCAGAATATGGAGGTATTAAAGATAAACCATGAAGCAGACATCTCTGTGAAGAACATGCAAATATAAGAATTGCAATAAGCCATGGAAAAATATAAATATTTCCCTATTGTCTATGAATTCATCATTGAGGCATTAGAGCTAAATTCCCTTTTATCAAAACAACAAGATCTATTTTGCCAGAGAATGTTGCATGTCACAACTTATCTAACTACCTGTGATTAGTTAACAGATAAGGCAATTGATCAGAGAACTGAATTTAATGATATAAATATAAAGATCTATGAATTCATTGAATGGAAAGAAACTAAAGAAGGAAGGAGAGTTAATCTGCCTGAGACTGAGACACATAAGGACATTTTATTCAAAGATTGTGATGTGTGGATCAAGCAGGCTAAATTAGCAGTGGCAAGAGTAGTAGGAGTGGAAAAGAACATATTAAAAGCAGTAAATCACACTTTGCACACTACCAACTTGATGAAAGAAGGTAATCCAAAGACGCTACCAGATTTGAAGGACTTGGATAAAAACTAGAAGGCAAAGGTGAAAACCCAAAGGGAAGCGGTCACAAAGTTATCAAAGACTAACTGGGAGGCATTTTGGCATTTTTTTGTCAAAGCTCATAGCCAAATAATGATGCTCAATTGTTCACTCCATTCAATGCAAAGAATGTTTCCACCTCTCACATATGCTATCTTCGCAGGACAGGTCAGAACACAGTGGGCACCTCCTCAAGTGAAACTGATGTCTGATATATGTGATCTAAAGGAGAAGCTAGTAGACAGGAAGTCATGTTTATAACCTTTGCTTATCAAATCACTTTTATTTTTAGAATTAGTTGCTAGTTAAGAGGAAGGTTTTTTGAAACCTCCTCAAATATTTTGTATAATCTATTTTTGAAATTTAGTTAGATAGTATTTATACCCTTCTCATGCATTTATAGAAGGGTCCAGAATTTTATCAAAAACATTTGCAAAGAATGCACTTTTGTAAGTTTGTGAATTCCTTGATGAAATTATAGAACATGGTCATTGATTTTGAATATCACACTACTTTCCTTTGTTGATGCACTATTGTATACCTAGAGAATAATTTGACTTAAAGAAAGAAGCTTATCTATGTCATTAGTCAAATGAGCAGAACCTCACACATATGGTACTTTTATCTTGTATGATTAGTTATGTTTTTGTTTAATTAGTGATAACATTTCATTTTCATGAATTATATATGGAATAGGTTCTTTATATTATGTGTTAATTGCACTACTGTATGATGCCTAGCTGAAAGTATTTATTTTCATTTATGATCATTAATATATGCGATATAGTTTATACATTTCTTTGACTAACTATTTAGTCAAAGGAGTTACCTTTACACATTATAATATATGTTTAATGTGTGAATGATCTTTATTATCACATGTCAAACAAATGTCTTTTTAGATCACATATCCCATAGAATACCCAGGTTTATATTAGATTGAGTCAACTAGAGATTTCCATGCTAGAATAGGTCATTTAGTTATCATTATTGTTATTTTAATCACTTGAAAACCACCCACTCTCATTTTCAAACCCATTCTAGCAAACTGATCCCATCATCTCCATTTTAAGCCACCACTTCAAATAGAAAAGGAGGTGTCTTTAAGGTCCAGATCGGGTGGTTATCCCCCATGTTGGAGTAGCAGAAGTCTGAGGCTTCAACAGTAGGGAATGGAACTATTCATCTAGACAATGGTCAGTTTAGTGATGTATTATGTGTTCCTACCTTATCCTACAACCTTCTATCTATCTATCAGATAACTCATTCAGATGATGGTAAAACCATTGAATTTTCACCTCATGATGTTGTAATTAAGCACCTAAGAGATCCTAGATAGATTTTACCTATTGGCATCGCTAATGATTCTACAAGGTTGTATAATTTTAAAAACATTGGGTCATCAACTCTTCCCTCTGTATTTGTTGCTCATAATGATGAAGTGAGCAAACTTTGGCATGATTGATTTGGTCACTTAAACTATCGCTCCCTTCAAAGTCTATGCAAAGAAAATATGGTGACAGGTCTTCCTATGGTATCTTGCAGAGATGGTGTTTGTTCTGGATGTGTACTCGGAAAACATCATTGGGATAGTTTTGAAAAAGGTGCCTCTAGGCATGCCTCATCCCCTTTACATCTTGTGCATAGTGATTTATGTGGTCCACTTCCATTTGTTTCATTCTCTCGCTACAAGTATGTCTTAACTTTCATTGATGATTTATCTAGATGCACTTGGGTATACTTCTTAAAAATCAAGATTGAATTCTTTAACATGTTCTTGGCCTTTAAGGCCTTTGTTGAGAAACAATATGGACATCAAATTATTAAGATAAGATCTGATAATGGTGGAGAGAATTTTAGCAACAAATTCATCAACTTTTTCACTGAGCATGGAATTCAATTGCAACATATTGTTCCATATACTGCATAGAAAACTGGTGTAGCTGAAATGAAGAATCACACCTTAAAGGAAATGGCTAATTGTATGTTTCAATCTAAAGGACTTAGTCTTAATTTTTGGGCAGAAGAAATTAAATGAAAATTACATAGTAAACTGCACTCCTACTAAGGTTTTAAAGAATATCGCTCTAGAAGAAGCATGGAGCTCAACTAAACCAAATGTAATTCACTTTCATGTTTTTGGAAGTGAAGCATGGGCCCATATTCCAAATGATAAATATAAAGCCTTAGAATCTAAGAGTGAAATAATATATATATAAATATATATATATATATATATAATATATATATATATATATATAATATATATATATATATATATATATATATATATATTATTCTGAAGATGTCAAAGGATATAGACTTCTTCAACCTAAATCCAAAAATGTTATCATTAGAAGAGATTTAAAGTTTGTTGAAAATATATCGGCTTATGAGCCTAGTTCGACGGATGTGCCACCTCTCTCTATCCCTTCTACTTCTAAAAATATTCCTTCTTCAGATAATGATAGTGAGGATGAAAATCCTCCCCCAACTTCTCACGATCCTCCTTCAGCTCCTCAACTTCCAAAATGGGTCTGCACTACTCAGGATGCAACAGGTGCTCTTGTAGGTGATCCTACAGATCAGTGTCGTACACGTTCTCAGTTTGATAGAGCCTCTTCTTTATTGGCTCAAGATTCAGCGAATTATAATCCTGACACCTTTGTATAACCTTTAGGCCATCTAGCTTGGGACATAGCTATGAATGAAGAATATTGTCCATTATTAGAAAATGATACATGGGACCTTGTTCCTCTTTGAAAGGGACGAAAACTTGTTAGATGCAAATGTGTTTATAGAACCAAGTTTGGACCAGATGGAAAACTTGATAAACATAAAGCTCGTCTTATTTCTAGGGGTTTTTCACAAGTTGAAGGCATTGACTATACTAAAACCTTACCCCCTATTTCCAAAATGAACTCTATCCACCTTGTTCTTTCCCTTGCTGCCTCTTTCAAATCGGAAGTCCAGTAGATGGATGTTAAATACACCTTCTTACATGGGGACTTGCATGAAGAAATATTTATGGAACAACCTCTTGGCTTTATACAAATAGACTCTAGCCTTGTATCTCTGCTTAAGAAATCCCTTTAAGGTCTCAAGAAAGCCCCTTGGGCTTAGTATGCCAAAACGGATAGCTTTCTTTTAGATACTGGCTTTTCTAGGTGTCATTGTGACAATAATGTCTACATCAAGAAAGTGGGTAATTCTATTATCATTCTTACTGGTAGTGATTCCAACCTTATAAACCATGTGAAGTCCTGCCTTAAAAAGTAGTTTGAAATGACATACTTAGAACACTTGCATTATTTTCTTGGTCTTCAAGTCTTGTAATACAGAGAAGGTATTTCCTTTTCCCAGTCCAAATATGCATGTGATCTTCTACGCCACTTTCACATGGAATACTATAAGACATCCCCTTCTCCCTTTCATTTTGGAGCCAACTTTTAGTCACCTGTACTTGTCCTGAAGTGGATGCTACCCTATACCATTAGCTTGTTGGAAACCTTTTCTATCTAACCCATACCTGTCCTAACCATTCCTTTATTGTTGGACTTGTTACTCGGTTTATGAAAACACCACATGAAAGTCATTAGAAAGAAGCTAAAAGAATACTTCGTTATGTTCGAGGTATAGTTCAGTTTGGGATTCATTACATTGCAAAAGCATCTCCTCTATTTATTGGTTTCAGATTCTGATTGGGTTGGTGACCCTCATGATCGGAAATCTACTTCAGGCTATGTATTCACTTTTGATTCTAGACCTATTACATGTTCCTGCAAGAAACAAAGTGTCATTTCTCTCTCTTCAGTAGAAGTAGAGTATCATGGCATCATTGAAGCTAGTAAGGAGGCCTTGTGACTTTGTCAGATCCTATCAGATTTTGGTTTTCAACAGCAACATCCGACTACACTTTGGTTTGATAATCAAAGTGCCATTCAACTATGCAAATATCCAGTACAACATAATTTCAGCAAACACATTTAACTACACATGCACTTCATTAGAAAGCTCATTCATGTCCATGTTCTTGAAGTGCAATATTGTTCAACTGATGATCAAGTTACAGACACCTTTATAAATAATCTCACAGAGGTGAAGTTTACTAAACTTTGATTTATGGTTGGAGTTTAGGACTTTGTCACTAAAGGGGTATAGGCTCTAATGCCTCCTTCCTTCTCTTATTCTGTCATCTTTATACATCCTTCAATCCTATCCCAAGTTGTTCTTAAGGGGGGATGTTAGGAAACATAGAAAATAATTAAGTATAACTTGGTCTAGTGTATAGCTAGGTAAAGTGTGTTTCTTTAGTATGTACTTTTGTGACTTAAAATCCAACGGTCACAGTATGTTCTAGACATGAAGTGACCCCACGGTTCATTCTCTCCTCAGTATTACCAACACTTGATCCATGGCTTAGCACTTGATTGGTCCATGATCTCTATTTAAAGAGCATGGAGGGTCATTAGTGACCGTTTATGAGAGAAGCTTATGTAAATTTTCTTTCTTTTACATTAATAAATTTCCTGAAGTGGCTACGTTGGCTCAACCTGTGGATCGTTTCCCTCTTTGAAGGTTTTAACCATGTCAAGAATATTGTTGTACTGATCTGTGATCTATTTGTGAGAAGTGTCCTTTGGTTTTCTATCTAAGGAACTTACCCTGTAAATTCCTACACATTGGAAGCTATGTACGGAGCTACATAAGGGGCTACAGATGAGGCTAAATTGGGCGATGCAGCAGGCGATAAATTCGGCACTAAATAGCATTGAATATTTGTGATCGACGTAAAAAAATCCAAAATTAGTGCCATCCTAATAAATAGCATCGTTTTTTTCAAAAAAATGGAGGAAAATACACTAATACAGTCAATGGAAGAAAAAAAGGGAGCTAAAGAGGAATCTAATCATAGGGATTTGTTGTAGTTATTTAAGGATGTGCATTCCCTAGTACGTAAATATGAAACTTTTCAAAATATTCTTAGTAGGGCTAAGAAACCATCTTTTCCCCTTCAACCTATTATTGTTGAAGCTCCCTTTTAGAAGTGGGGCCTTGACATTAATGGTCCCATGAACCTTCTACCCTCTCAACAACAAAAAAAATATTTTGATAGCCATATATTACTTTATAAGGTGGGCATAGTTGATACCTTTATGAGTTGTTAATACCAAATAGGTGATTGCATTTTTAGATTATCATATTGTTACTCATTTTGGGGTTTTGAAATCATTAGAGTTTGGTAATGCCTCTTACTTTGCTTCTTCGTAATTAGACTCTTATGATTTTGATAAAGGAATTAAAATTAAATAATCAGAAAAGTATTACCCTCATGGTAATGGTCTTGTTGAGTCATCAAACAAT
Source organism: Pinus taeda (assembly GCA_000404065.3). Classification (NCBI taxonomy): domain Eukaryota; kingdom Viridiplantae; phylum Streptophyta; class Pinopsida; order Pinales; family Pinaceae; genus Pinus; species Pinus taeda. The sequence goes on from APFE030359869.1 coordinate 17,135, forward strand.
AATTTAATTAAAATCATGAAAAAAAACATTTCTAAGTACCATAAGAACTGGCATGTTCCCTTTTCAATGCACTTTGGGCTGATAGGGTCACCCCTAAAGTTTCCATTAGTAACTCCCCCTTTTTTTTGGTTTATGGCAGAGAATCCATCTTACCCCCTAATGCTTTCTTCTCTTATTGTAATTTTCCCAACAGATCCTTGAAATCAAGTCTACTGCTATGTAGAACATGATAAATGACATACTAAAATTAGAAGAGAAAGATAGAAGTCTAAACATGAATTAAACCAACACTAGGAAACTCTTAAACATCGGTTTGATAATATATCTTCTTGTGATAAAAACATAGAAGCATGAGACTTGGTTTTAAAATGTGACAAAACCCACAAAGATAAAGGGGAACATTCCATGTTTTAGAGGATAAGGTTGGGACTATTCATTGTTACAAAAAATATTGGTCCCAGTATGTTTCGTCTGCAAACTCTAGAAATCCAAGTATAACCTCTTTCGGTCAATGGTCAGCTTTTGAAGAAATATTTTTCTTGAGTCCATCCAAGGATTCCATAACTTTGAAAATATTATTTTTCTTTGCATTTTTCAGTGTGCTTTTTCTTATTTTCTTTTGGATTGCTTGATTTATTCCACATCCTGAACATCAATAATCCCATACAAAATTTGTTTCAAGGAAATATTAAAATTGATGTTATTTATTCATGCTTTAATTATCTGATTTTTGTTAGAAAAATATATATTACAGAGCAATGGAACACATAAAATATTGGAAAAATGCAAACACAGAAAAAACATAAAACAAGAGAGACATAGATATACGTGGTTCACTCAATTTGGGCTATTTCCATGGAGAAACATTCAGTCCTTCCTTTTATATTATCTAGCAAAATGAAGAGATACAACCTACAATAGATCCACTGTAATTTCATCTTTTCTCTCACACAATCTCCTCTCTCTTTCTCACTCAAAATACACATATACACAACCACAATACAATTCCCTCATATATAGAAAGGGGTTGCCTTCTAGGGAAAAAAACACTAAATTAAACATAACTTCTACAATTAGATCATTCTTCTAATGAATGGCTCAGATTGACTATGAAATTACAATATTTTACAAGGAATTTTTACATCTATTTTTAGCTTCGAGAGCGTTACACCCAAACCCCCGCTAGGTGGGGGCTCATAAAATCGTTGTCACCCCACCCTTCGACCCCCCCTAATGGTGATTAAACAAGTGGAACAGGCGGCGTTTCCACCCCATTATGAAATGGAGTCCAACATGAAGATACCTATGAATAAAGAAGATAATCAAGCTCCATACCCAATAATCTCCCACTTGGAGACTGATTATAGTAACTCCACCACTGCTTCATTTGTTGGACAATGCTTCCACTTTGGACCTGGTCGTTTTTCATCTTCATTATCATACTTGAAGACCAATTGAAACCAAGTAGAATCTTAGTTTCTCCCTGGTTACAACTTTTGTTAACATATCTGCAAGATTCTAGCTAGTGTGTATATTTCCAACTGCAACTGTCCATTTTCCAACATTGGCCATATGAAATGGTACTTGAGTTGTATATGTTTAGTCTTGGAATGAAATGATGAGTTCTTTGCAAGATGAATGGAACTTTGGCTATCACTGTATAACTTGTCCATCTCCTGCTTCTTACCCAATTCATCCATAAACCTTTGCAACCAAATCATTTCTTTACTAGCCTTTGTAGCAACAACATACTTCGCTTCCATCATTGAAAGTGAAACAACACTTTTCATTTTTGAAATCCAACTGGTAGTTTTTCCACCTGCAATAAACACATACCTTGTGTTTCTCCTCCTGTTATCTCTATCACCTGCCATATCCGCATCAACATATCCCTGTAGAGCAATATTTGAGCCACCAAAGCACAATGCTTGATTTGTAGTACCTTAGAAATACCTTAGAATCACTTCACTACCATCCAATGTTATTTTCTTGGATTGTTCATTTCCCTGCTTACAACTCCCACTGGCTGTGAAATATCAAGGCTTGTGTAGACCATTGCATACATTAAGCTTCCAAATGTTGATGCATATGGAACTTTAGAAATATAATCCATCTCTTCCTAAGTCTTGGGACACATATCCTTACTTTTGAAATGTCTAGCCAAAGGTGTAATAACTGCTTTTGCTTTCTACATATTGAATCTTTTCAACACCTTTTGTATGTACTCACTCTGAGACAATGTTAATTTGTAATTTTTCCTGTCTCTAGTTATTCTCATACCAAGGATTTGTTTTGCAGCACCCAAATCCTTCATTGCAAATGAATTTTCCAATTTTCCTTTGAGCACATTTATTTCCTGCATGTTAGACCCTGCAATAAGCATGTCAGCTACATACAATAACAATATAATATAGTTGCCATCATTTTTCCTTTTGAGATAAACACAATGATTAGAGTGACATCTAGTATAACCTTGTTCAAACATAAACCTGTCAAATTTTATATGCCACTACCTTGGAGCTTGTTTTAAGCCATACAAATTCTTATTCAACCTGCAAATTAGTTTCTCCTTCCCTTTGACCTCATATAATTATGGTTGCCGCATATAGATTTCTTCCTCCAAATCCCCATGGAGAAAGGTTGTCTTTACATCTAACTACTCAATATGAAAATATTTTACTACTATTAGACTTAAAATAGTTTTGATCGAAGTTATTTAAACAAAAGGAGAAAACATTTCATCAAAGTCTATACCTTTCTTCTGTGCAAACCCCTTCACCACAAGTCTAGCTTTATACCTTTTTCTACCTCCCTCTTCTTCCTTCAACCTACAAACCCATTTATTCTGCAATTTTGTTTTTTGCAGGAAACCTGACTAAGTCCCAAGTCTTGTTATGTACCAAGGATTCCACCTCTTATTTCATTGCTATCTACCACTTCTTCCTGTCTTTTACCTGCACTGCTTCTTCATAACATTCTTCTTCACCAAAATCATCCAACAATACATAATATAATGGAGAGTATCGTCTCGGGGATCTACTTATCCTAGTAGATCTTCTAACACCACTTTGAAGTGTTTGAGGTGCCTATTGTTGTTGTGGTTGTTGTTGTTGTGGGTGTTGATCATTATGATTTTCAGACAACTTCACTTTTTCTGTGAACTCATCAAGCAAGGTGTATTCTCTTTTTTCTTTATCATGTTTCTTTTCGTGCATCTTATCCTTATACAAGACCCTTTCATTGAATATGACATCTCTACTCCTAATTATTTTGTGATTTTCACAATCATATAAACGATAACCAAAGTCATTAACATCATATCCAATAAAGGTACATTTCTTTGATTTATCCTCAAGCTCTATCCTATTTTCTTTATTAATCTGGACAAAGGCTTCACAACTGAAAGTCTTTAAAAATGAGAAGTTTACCGTTTTACCTGTCCATGCCTCCTATGGAATACCTCCATCCAAGGAACTTGAAGGACCTTTGATTATTAGAAAAACAACAATATCTACAACATCTACCCAAAATTGTAAAGGTAAACCTGCATGCAATCTCATGCACCTTATTTGCTCCATGATTGTCCTATTCATCCTTTCTAACACACCATTTTCCTATGGTGTTCTTGGAATTGTCTTCTCTTTGTGAATTTCATGCTCTAAACATTACTTACCAAACTCTTTGTTGCAATATTCACCTCCATTTTCTAATCTGGGACACTTCAACTTGTTTCCTATCTCAACCAAAGCTTCCCATTTCTTGAAAGTATCAAATACATCAAATTTATTTCAAATACAATAAATCGAGGTTTTTTTGGTTGCATCATCAATAAAAGTAACATAATAATGAGAGCCACCAAGAGAAGATACCTGAGCAGGTCTCCATACATCTGTATGCACAAGCTCTACTTTTTCTCTCTTCTTTTCTTTCCCAACTTTGAGGAATTTGACTCTCTTATGTTTTCCATAAACACAATACTTATATAAATCCAAATCAACATGCTTCAAACCTGGCAACAAATTTCTTGAGTGAAGAATCTGCATCCCTTTCTAACTCATGTTCCCAGGCCTATGATGCCACAATGTTGTATCTACTCCTAAGGAGGTTAAATCATTAACAAAATTATGAATATCATTGCATAAATACAATGTACCAACCTTTTCTCATTTTTCTATTATCGGGGCTCCTTTAGTGACCTTCCAAGTTTTATCGGTAAAGGTAGTTACATAAACTTCACCTCCCAATTGCCGTGTTGAAACTAGATTTTTCTTCAGATATGGAACATTTCTTACCTCTTTTACTATCCATTGGTTTCCATTTTGTTGTTTTATGAAAAATTTGCCTATTCCAATGATTTTACAAGGTTTATCATCACCCAAACGAGCCTATCCAAAATCTCCTTGAACATAATCATGAAAATGTTCCCTTTTAGGTGTGGCATGGAATGAGGCCCCTAAATCTACCACCCAGGTATCAATAATATATTCAAATGAAAGAATCAAACCATTATGCAACACATCACCTATCACATTCTCTTCATGGTTGTTTTCTTGTTGTGCCTCTCCTTGTTTTCCCTTCCTAGACTTATAGTCTTTCTTCAAGTGTACTTTCTTCCTGCATTTCTAGCACACTATCCACAATCTAGACTTGTATTTTCCTTTCCTTGACTTACTATGATATCCAAGCTCTTTCCTCTTTCCATTTTTCTTTCCCTAGTCTCTGCTGGTGAGCTCCAGTATTGCAGCAATATTGCTGCAACTCCTAGGGCTCCCTTCTTTACTTTTATCAACTCGGTAGTTCGTAACAAACTTGGAAGCAACGGTGTTGTATGCACAAGTACTAGCTCTTACTGCAAGCTATCACTTGATTAGCTGGCACAAGTTCACAAGGAGCTTAAGCCAAGTTCTATGAGTTCTCAGAAGAAGCTTTTACTGTGATGGAAGAGAGCTAATTCTACAGGGGCTATTCTACTTGCAGAAAGAGAAGGAAAAATGTAATGAAACACAAACTCTAGCAAACCCTAATTTTGCATGAAAAGAGATGGAAACTACTAAAATGGGTGCCATTGATTACTAAAAAGGTAAATTGCATTTATTCAAGCTACTTCTGAAGAGAAATGGAAAGAAATCATCTTTTTGCAATTTTGAGTATTTTATGTGGATTTATTATGCTTGTGATTTGACTGATTGTGACTGTGTAGTGGTTTGGTGGCAAAGGAAAATGGATTTTGCTTTTGTAGATGGTGAGGAAGGTGTGGAGGGGTCCTAAGAAGTCCCTAGTACCCTTCTGGAGACTTCCATTGTGATCAGACTTTGAAAAATTGCTCGCATGAACTTCTATAAGACGCTGCAGGGGATCTACAGGAAGTTCTACATGAGGAGGCCGAAAGTGGTTTTTAGAGGTTTGCAGGTGGAAGAATTGTGGAAAAAGGGAAATGAAGGTTGGATGAAGGTGTTTGAGGGTCTAGGACTCTATTAATGAAGATCAGGAATGATGGAGAGGGTTGGATTTGCTCAAAAGGGAAGAAAGCAACTTTACACAAAAACACAGAAATTAGGGCAGATTGGTGACATGAGGCGAATGAGTGGGGAAATCTTGAGAGATGAGCTAGTACAGGTTGTGCTATGGAGGAATGATAATATGGAGTGTTCTACAAGTGAGATGCACTCTTATTTCCCAAAACTGCTAAATAGAATTTTATGAACAAAAAGTTATGTGAGAAAGCCATGGTAAATGAACATGAAATGGTCTAAGCATGTGGATCCAAGCAAATATCAACTTCTCCAACTCAAAACATCACACTAGCAATTGCATCAAAGGCAAAAAACTATGTTTTTGGTGGTAGCAGTAGTGCCTTGACCTTGAATCATGGTCCCAAGGAGGGAGAAAGGAGGTCAAGCCCTGCTGGTAGCCTTTTCGAATCTTTCTCTGTTACTATAGCAAACTACTTAAACAACTTGAAGCAAGAACAACTAATTTAATCATCAAAAGCAACCTATTTTACCAAAGCAATATTAATCCTAAACAACCGAAATTATCTTATGAATGCAAGAAAAAGCATATAAATACACAAAGGAGGTGTTCGACACTTGGGTTGGGCCCTAACCCAAGAGCTTCATCCCTCTAGAAAATATAAGTGTTGGTTCAAAGCTAGATTCATCTTCATTTATCAAAAAATAATAGTTACATCACAAAACAGTCTGCAAAAAGAGCTCGAAAATGAGCTAAGTACAAGACTGCACAAAAGTGTGAAAATAGACTATGAAAATGACTAACATCTAACTAACAAAAATGATGCCCTAAGCCCTCCTATTTATACAAATGGATTCCCCCAACAGCCCTCCTAAAATCAAGGAGCTTGGCTTCCCATAACTGGAGATAAACAGCAGTCCTTCTTTACTTGCTCGGCTACCCCTTGGAATGTGGACCTTTGTGCTCCAAGTTTCTGATGGAGAATTCGAAGTAAGGGTTCATAAATGAAGGGGACACCTCCTACAAATCCTCTCCCTTGTTCTTCCACGAATTTGGCTACCAAATGCTCATTAAACCTTTGATTTTGTCTCAAAATTGACCAAAAATCTGCATAAAGCACACATTAGACTACATGACAAAATGACTAACTTAATTCACTCTATTAGCATAAATATATTCAAAAACATGCACTAAACTAATGAGAATGGTGGATTAAGTTGAATTAAGAGGCAAAATGAGCCCATATAATTACCCATTTCTGGGGCTCATCATCTGCAGTCAAAGCATTACATGATGTCTCACCTAAGCTTTTCCATTGCATTTCCTCGCTAAGGATTGTACCGATAACATCTTCAAACTTTAAAGTACTAGATCCAGAGATAGAGTTACTAATGGTCATAACTAAACCATTCCAAATTTTTTGAAATGACCATAAAATTAATGGAGCCCTAACTTCATCATCAAAATTTGACCCTACATAACTTAATTGAATGGTAACCGTATTAATTCATTTAAATGATTAAGAACGGATCCACCTTTTGATATTTTCATATTAAATAAACACTTCATAAGAAATACCTTGTTTGAGGTTGAGGGTTTTTCATATAGTTTTGTTAATGTCATTACTAAACCCTCTGTTGTTGTTTCCTTTGAACTATTAAAGGCTACCGACGACGCTAGGCAAAGGCGTATTGTTCCATGTGCCTTTCTTTCGAGAATCTCCCATTCTTTGTCTATCATACTCGTCAGATTATTATTTATCCACTCAATGGTAGATATAGATCTTTGTGATACAAATAATATTCTATCTGCATCTTCCATAATGGGTATTTTTGGTCATTAAATTTCTTGACCCTAAACCTACCATCTTCCACCATTTATCCCACTTGAACCAAGAACCCTTCTCTCCTGCGAGTTTATCAACGAAATAGACCTTCGCATATGATACCAGTTGTTGGAAAATTATATATTACAGATTCATGGAACACATAAAATATTTCAGAAATACAAACAAAGAAAACACATAAAATAAGAGACGCAGATATATGTGGTTCACCCAGTTTGGGCTACATCCATAGAGAAACAGCTAGTCCTTCCTTTTATATTATCCAGCAAAATGAAGAGATACAACATACAATAGATCCATTGTTATTTATTCTTCACTCTCATGTAGTATCCTCTCTCTTTCTCACTAAGGATGCACATATACACATCTACAATAAAATTCCCTCATAAATAGCAAGGGATTGCCTTCTAAGGAAAAAACCCTAAATTGAACTTAACTTCTACCATCATATCATCCACCTAATGAACGGATTAGATTGACTATGACATTACAATATTTTACAAGGCAATTTTACATCTATTTTTGGCTTCGGGGGCACTGCCCCCGACAGGGGGGGGTTCATAAAATCACTTCCACCGCACCCTGCACCCCTTGACAGTAATTGAATGGGCGACGTTGCCACCCTGTTACAAAATGGGGTCCAATGCGGCGATACCTCTGAAAAAAGAAGATAATCAAGATCCACACCTAACAATTTGTTTGTTGTAGCATCATCTGATTTTTTTTGTTCAAAGTTCTTGATTATTTTAACTAGCATTACAGAAGCTCGTTGTGTTTTTTGATCCTATTTTATTAAGATATTCCTTGAAAATGTCAACAAATTTCTTTTGTTGAAAGAGTGTAATTAATCTAAATTTGATGACTTTTTAGACTTTTCAAGTCATTACATCTCTTAAGAAGATTTAGATTAGATTTCTCATCAGCTAGACTATTCCAATAAGGAAGAACGAGAAATTACTCATGGTGCCATAATTTCTTGTGATTGTTTTACTACGATAAAAGTACTCAGGTAAAACTGGTGAAAAATACATCCTTGATGAGGCTATAGACACCTACTGGGAACAATGGCTCCATCTGTGGCATTTGAGATTTCAAATTTAAATCATTACTAAAAATGTAATCAAATTCTTCAAGATATGCATGTCATACATGCATTTAAGGGGCTTTTGAGTTTCCTTCCCCCGGAATTCAAAATCATAATGTTGAACCAATAATCTATAATCATCCTAATGGGATTCTAGCATCTAAGTCAGATTGAAGATTATCCCTGTCGAGGCTATGGATGTATGTGGGCAACAGAGGCAATGCGCATTATATTAAAGTCAAAGCTACATCACTAGATTGGTTACCCAATTTCACTCTGTTGGTTATTGGATTCTCTGAAAAATCATATGGGTTTTCTTTGTAAATTTTTTGTTTTCCATCATTATTTTATCACATTTTTATGAACAAATTCATGGTATTTAAGCAAGGCTACAACAACCATTCTCATATTATTGTGGGCATTCACTTTCTTAAAACATATGATATTTATCCTTTATCTAATCTATTTCAATACAAAGATAACTAGTTCCTCCAGTGAGTCACTAATTTTTGGTAGCCCAACGAACACCCCACTCATTTTTTGGAAAATGATATGGTCCCCTCCTTAAATTAATCTTTGGGTCTTTATTTTTCTTCTTTAGCTTTGATTTTGTATGACTGTAATGGTCTTGATGTACATCTTTCTTTTCTAAATTACAAAATGACATATCTTTGGTTTCATTGACAAGTGCGTTATTGAAATTTAGTTCATTTGCAAGATTTGTTTTCAATGTTTGCTTGATGAACCTATCTCTCATTCAGTACTAATATAAAATCCTCATCTTTTTTTGTTATTCCAATGAGTTATTGAAGGCCTATTACTATATATTGCATATGAATGTTAGAGTGAGAAGGTCCACTACAAAATTTTGATTTTGTACCAACCCTACTTTATTTCAATTTGCATATTATAATGTTTTTCTAACATTTCATTTGATGTATTTTGGTTGAATTGTGTATTTGTATGAATTATGTATATCCATCAAAATCTACATTTGGTTTTGGTTAATAGATGGTTATTGTTTTATGGATTATAAGCCTTGTGTTAAATTTGCACTCGATTGATATTACAAATGTTATCTCCTATATGCACCATACCATGACCTTATGATACCATGACCTTTTTTATACTTGGTTTAATTTATTGGTTAAATGACTAAATTATGATTATGAGACTGCGTCTTTGTATATGGTGATATTTCAAAAGTTCTGGATCTGCAATTAAGAGAAATTACTTTCTCGGGCTAAGAGTTACTCCTTTTAGCTTTGTATCATGGTTTTTCAAGTGATTTCACATTCTTGTCAAGGATGTCAATGATCCGTACTTACGCAAGAATGCAACAGAATATAGATATAAACATAAACACAAAGATGCAACAGAAAGGAAAATGAATTTCATTAATATCAAAGAACTAAAATATTCTTACACACATAATGGTAGTAAACTAGCTCGGGTGATGGTAGCTTATCTCAGATAAGAGATGTGGCAGCTACATGCCTTTGAATTATGTTACAATGAGGCTTGAAGGCCTATATATTATTAAGAAATAATGGAAAACCATAAACATCCAAAAATCTAACCCTAGGAGATGAAGTGCCAAAACTATGGGCCCCGTTGGGGTAAATTGATACATCAAATTCCCACGGTCATAACTTTGGCATACTATCTCCGTTTGATGTGAATGATACATCGTTATAAATATCTATCTGATGGCCATAATTTTTTATTGCAAACATTATTTAAAGACCTATGTTTTCCCATTTTCCAAAAAAAATTCATTTAGGGCCTCAAAACAGTTGTAAAAGTTTAAGACCCAAAAATCTGCCAAAAATATTAAATTGTGCTACAATTGTAGAAACTAAAAGAAATAATCATACAATGGTGGGGTTCCAAGTGGAATAGGTGGGTGACCACCAATATCCACCTACATTAGCCATTCCTCCTTAGGAATCAATGGACCCCATTGCATTGAGTGCCTTCATAAGATGGGGAAACTTCTACTGAGCAACTTGCCTTGGTGCGGGAGTTGGCCAACTTTGACAACCTGATGCAGTTGGATCTTCTGCTAGTGAGCCTTCTTGATCTGCATGCCCATGATCCGATCAGTTGTGGCTTGTTCCATGCAGTCTGTGTTTAGATTTGTTGGTGTGAGTTGTTCTGCAATGTTTGATATGTCCAGTAATGATGGAAAGTATGGCTGAAGGCAGTCGACAATGAACATTGGGTGCAGACCAAGGAATGGGAGAATTCTAGGCTCAAAATCATTGTCTCCCACAACCTTGGTAATGGTGTAAGGCCCATATTAGAGTGGTTTGAGCTTCTGATGGGCTCCAATAGGTTTTTCTTTCTACAAATGCAACCATACTTTGTCATTCACTTGAAACTTGCGTGGAACCCGATGTTGATCATGTAAATGCTTGTACTTGGCATTGGAATTCTCAAAGATGTCGTGAACCTATAGGTGGATGTGCTAGATGCATTCAATAAATCTAGTTTCTTTATCATCCTTGGACAATACGTGTGTGAATTATGTCTGTGTAGTCGCATGAGGCATGGAAACGTCAATCAGAGACAATGGTTTAAATCCTAGACCCACTTGAAAGGTATTGCGACTAGTCGAGCTATGGAGAGCTCTATTATAATTGTGTTGCACATAGGGAAGGATCTCATCCTAGGTTTGTGGATGCTTGGGGATGTACATGCACAGTATGCGCACTATCATCCTGTTGATGACCTCTGTCTGGCCATTAGTTTGGGGATGGAATGCAGTTGACTTGGTGAGCTTGGTGTCCAATAGTGTCCAGATGCCAGAATCTACTCAGAAACCTGCTATCCCAATATGATATAATGGCATACGGGATCCAAACATGTACCCACACTCATTCAAAGAAAATTTTGGCAGTGTCCTTTGTTGTGATACTCTTTTTAGAGGTTGTCAATATAGTCATCTTAGAAAACGTATTCACTTTCAGAAATACATAGTCATTACCATGATTGGTAGAAGGGACGATAGAAAGATAATTCATGGAGATGTATTCCCATGGCTGGCTGGGAATAGTTAGAGGAGCATAAAGGCCTTTCTTCTTGATGTTTGGCTTGGCAATGACAAGGGCAGTACAAGATCTAATATATTTCCTAACATTCTATCAGAATTTTGGCCAATAAAAGCACTTTTGTAGTACGACCATATTTTTCTCCACACCAAAGTGCCCTGCGACCCAACTATAGTGCACCTCCAAAATCATCTTGGCACACTAGCTTGAAGGAATACAAAGGTGGCCCAGGTAACATAATAATGCATCCCGGAGGTGGAAATCAGGAATTTCTTGCCAGCCATTAGCATATGGTATGGGGGGGTGAACTCTAGATCATTTTAGTATAGTTGCGACCATCCAGAGGTCTCATTACCACAAGAGTTGAGAAAAATAGTTAGTGCTACAATTGGGGGTTGTCTGAGGTTGTATGAAACATGATTAGTGCTGCCCTTTTTGTATTTAATGTTCAAGTGGAATTGTTGAAGATATTTAGACCATCTCCTTCCACAAAATGTAATGCTTCCCCAAAATGTAATGCTTCCATTTCCAGCAAGCATGCACGATGGAATACATCTCTTTATCATAGCTAGGGTACTTCTGAATTGTATCAAAAAATGTCTCACTATGATAGGCCACTAAATGCTCATGTTGGGTGAGGACTACACCAATATCATATTCAAAGGTGTTTGTCTCAATTTCAAATGGCCGTTGCAAATATGGCAATGTGAGTATTGATGAAGAGTAGAGGTGGCGCTTCAACTCAACGAATGTCTTTCGTTGGGACTCAGACCAAGAAAACTTTTCTTTCGCTCTATGGGGAAAACCCAACACAAACCTCTGATAATAATTTTAAAGGACCAAAAAGTTCTGAAGCTCTGTTAGAGTGGTTGGGGGTGGCCAATCCCAAATAACTTGGATGTTAGTTGGATCCACATGCATGCCTCGCTTATCAATGATGTAACCCAGACATGGGAATTGCCTCATGCCAAAGGTGCATTTCTCCAACTTGGCACACCATTTGGGTTGCCACGGAGTTTAAAGGACCTGTCGAATCTGTTGCAAGTGTTCTTCCCAACTCTTGCTAAAGATGAGGATGTCATCTAGATAAAAAACCATGAATGAGTTGGTGAAGGGTTGCAATATGTCATCCATTAGCCTCATAAAATTATCAAGGGCATTTATCAACCTGAAAGGCGTAACCTAAATTTAAATATTCCTTACTTGGATTTGATGGTGGTCTTCCATACATTTGTGGACTCTATTGGAACTGAGCGATAGGCAGACTTCAAATCGATCTTGCTGAAATACTTGGCCCCGTTGAGTTGGTGAAAAATTTAATCAATCCATGGGATTGGGTACATGTTCCTGACAGTGATTGTTTTTAGTTCTTCATAATCACTGCAGAGGCTCCAGGTCCTGTGCTTCTTCTGTACAAGTATAATCGAGCTCCCACAAGGTGAGGAACTTCGTCAGATGTGCCCTTTTTATAGTAAATCCTGGATTTTCCACTTGATCTATTCATTTTCCATAATGGAGCGATGATATATCATCCTATTGGGTAGACGTTCCTCGGGAGTCAGATCAATCGAATGCTTAACCTAACAGTGCAAGGCTACCCCTGTGGGTGAGGAGAAGATGTCCTTGTATTCTTCCATGACCTTATCCACCTACACATGCTACATGGAGGAACCCTTCCCATGGGCCATGGATGTTGCCATGATCTTCCCGTTACTTTGAGAGTGAATTAGAAAGAAAAAAAAAAAAAAAAAAACTTGGTCTAGACTGCATTTCTTAAAAGAGATCAAAGAGATGGCTATAGGTGGGGCTACCTTTGGTATCCTGTACAATTTATTATCCAAAGAAATAATAACAATGTGAGGCCTTGACTCATACACAACATGACATTTCCACAAGTATGATTGGCCTAATAATACATCACAAACTTCAACATGAGAAATATCGCATAACACCTCATCCGTGAAGGGCTTGATGTTGTAGGGAAGGTGGCATTTCTTGCTAATGCAGAGATCTTGTCCTTGGTGAAGCCACCTAATGGTGTATGGTTGCGAGTGTGGTGTGGTAAGTAGGCCCAATCGCTTCACAAGCTCTACTAAAATGATGTTCTTTTGGCTCTCGTTGTCAACAATGAATTGTAATGGTGAACCCTTCACCGACATCTGTGAGTGGAAGAGATGCTCCCGCTCCTTTAGATACTTAGGCTCAATCTTGTAGATCTTGGTGGTGGAAATAATGGCACTAGGCTCCGCATTAATAATCTACATCCCTTTGTCATTCCCCTTGTTAGGTTTTGACTTAGAGTTAGAACATGCATCCAACTCTGAAGCCTTCAACTCACCCACCATTGACTGTTTGGATCAAAATTCACTTGTGTTATGAGTGGGGCTCTTATGGAACTCACACCACTTTCTCGTGTCCTTATTTGTCTTCATGGTGTTGTTCTTTCCCTGCGGCTTTGACAGGTTGTCCTAGGTCACCCTGCCTTGGATTTGTTCTTAGTTCTATGGTTTGGAGGCACCTTTCCATTGCTTCGGATTCACAGATCCAAAGTCTCGCTTCTTCTATTTAAACTTCTACTCAATCTTGACAACGTATCGGTAGGTGGTGACAAGTGAGGAGATGTCTAGGAAATACATCTCATCCTAGATGTATTTGTCCATACAACCATGGTACTTGAGTACCAGAAACCACTCAAAATCCTTGATACCCAACTTCATGTGAAGGGTATGAAAAATATTTGTGAAGTCTAGCATGTCTTGGTCCCTTCCCTGCTGCAGTGTGGTCCACATTATGTACTTATCTTCATAGCTCCCGATAGGGTAATACTACTCCTTCGTGGCATCTCGAAAAGAGTTCCAAGTGGGTGTGGTTGAAAACAGTGAGGTTTCCCTCTCATCCTTCTGCTCACAGTAGGTTTCCCGCTAGTCCTTGACGCAAGGGGAAACTTTGAGGAGTTCAAAAAAGTAATATTTTCCCTATTGGAAAAATTGTTAACTTAAAAATACCCTTCCAACATATTTAACCATCTGTCTATGGCTTCTACATCTATATGGTCTTTAAATATGGGAATGTCAAAGTTGCTTGTACCTTGAAAGGAGTGATGCTTGTTATAGACATATTTGGGCACTGCAACCCCAATCTTATATGTCAATAAACTAAGGGTTATTTAACCCCTAAAATTTCTGTTTCATACCCTAAAGGATCATGGTCAATGGATTACATCATTCCCCAGAAGTTCCACCTGAAAAACCACTTAGAACTGGCCAAAACTGTACCATACTGATTACTCTGCTGTCAGGGTGTTATGTATACTGACTCCTACACTAGCCAGGTGTGGTGCATACTGAAGAGGCCTTCTGTGGTGTGTGGTGAGTGAGAATGGACAAATGTCCGAGACAGTTTGCTAAGTGGATGCTCATGGAATCTTCTAGAAACTTCTCTTATGACACTTGCCTCTCTAAATTTGCCCAGGGATGAGTAAGAGATCCAAGAAATATCCAAGTGGAACCAAGAACAACAAGTGGAATGACACTAATCAAAAACCTAGAGATGACTCACACCCTTGTAGACATCTATAAATGGATCCCTCGTCTGAGAGATATGGAGGCTGGTATTTTGTAATTTGTAAGGAAGTGCTGGTAGTTTGTCTTTGAAAAGGAGCATTGTATTGTTGGGTGATCTTGCTTTTCATGAGGTGAAGAGGGCTTTGATGCTGGGAGGATGATGCTGGATCAAGCAGCTGGGTTGTAATTCTCCCCTCTATTTTAATAAATTTCTTTGTGCTTTCCTCTAGACAATTGTGTATTTGTGAATGTTGTTATTTTTGAATGCCATTGTATGTTCATTGTATTTTTTATTCTGCAATGTTTATGATTTAATAGATCGAGATGCTTTGATGGTGTTTTGTTACTTTTCCCCTACAGGTATTCTTTAAGCGAGATAAGTAGGAAAAGAGTTGCAAGCTCTATCAGGGGGGAGAGAAATCAAGCAAGGAGTCAAGAGGAAGATTCAGGTTGGTTCCTTTGCCTCTCTCTTATCTATCATACATAGAGGAAATCCCAAATTGCTTTGATTGTTTGTTTCTAGGATAGCTGCCAATCCTAGTGGGCTAGCAGACCGAAAAGACACTAGTTTTCCTAGAAAAAAAATGGTGAATCCACTAGAGATCGAATAGTTTGTTTGTTTGTTGTTGTTGTTTTCTTTATAAACTATAGGCGGAGCCTAAATTTAGCCAGTTAACCTTCGAACCACTCTTGCTCTGCAATTGCAAAGTAGATGAATGTTGCTTCAGTCAATCTCTAGTTTAGTTTATGAATTGAACATTTGACTTACAAGCATTCTAGATGCCCTTTTGGTAGCTCAGTCAACTCTCAAGATAATACCCTTGTACTTTGCTCTTTACTGTCCATCATAGCTCAGCTTAACTCACTGAAATCAGCTACAAATTTGAACCAAAACCCATCTCAGTTGTGCTCCCTGACCCATCGCACTGTCTGTCATTGAAGCCAGTATGCATCACACTTCCTGAGTGTAGTAGGTGTGATGCATCCCTTTTCTGTGAATCCGAGGTGTGATGACTGACTGAGCCTATTTCTCCCCTTGAAATTTGGGGTTTTTTTGTCTTTGTTTTCAGCTTTGTTTAGTTGTTTTTTGTTGCTTATGAACAGTATCTCAATGTTGAAGCCTGCTTACATTACATTGTTCAGCCTCCATTGATCAGGATTAGTAAATGTTTTTATGTATTTTTCCATCATTTACAATCCTTTGTCAAAGATTTACTTAAACCAATATGTTGTTTTGGTGCAAAAAGTGTCGTAACTGTCGTTTTTGTGTCAAAAAGAGAAGCTTTGTTGAGTCTTCCTTCTCTAGGTAGTCGATTGAACTTTTTGTCATGTATTTGATTTGATTTGTTAATATTTGAAGTGTCGAAAGAATTTTCTATTTGAAAATGAAAAGTGTCATTTAGTCTTCCTTTCAATTTTGAAAAAGAAATTGTCGAAATGTCGCTTTGAGTAAAAATATTTCAGATCTCTGCTCTACTTAGTTTTCCTTTTTGGCATTTTTCACATTAAAGGGAATGAAAAACAAATACATGCATTTTCATTTGCATTTAGACTGTGTGCAAAAAATGATTTAGGAAAATTCATTTAGTGTGTGCTCTTTGCTCTTTGTTTGAAAGAATCGTAATCTTCTTTCCTTAGTAGCTAGGATTTTCATTGCTAAAAATAAAGAACGATTGTTTATCATTATATATTGCATTTAGGAATTTTACATCTACATCATGCGATGAACCATTGAAAGGCAAGCTTCTAAACAAGATCAACTCTAAAATAAATTTCAATGAACTTAACAACACTTTGGAACCTAACGCAACACATTTAGAGGTCTAGGCTAGAGATGTGTTCCGGCATCGTAAAATCTAGTAACTATCATTTTCATCAAAGGTTGGGTGATTCCACCTCTTTGATATGACAAGTGCTAGCACGGACTTGTGCTCCCCGTACCGTAGAGTATATAATGGGAGACAATAATAGGCTTATATCCTTTATCCATAGGAAGTTGTGTCTGCCACCCTATCGATCGCAATGCACTAAACACAACATTTAGGAAGATTGACTGTCGTACATAAGTCCTTGGTAATTTCTCTTTAATTTATCACCAAGGTGTATATTTTTGTTTTTTGATTGGTTTGGTAATCCCTCTGTCTAGATTTCCAAAGTAGTCACTTTTGTTCCTTTTCGACTCCTTAAAAGAAAAGGTCCATCTAAGCACTTGTCACTTCAGGCTCATTAAAAATCGAAGTGGACTAGAGTCATCTTTACCTTTTTCTCGACTCTTAAAAATTGAAAAAGAAAAGTTGTGTCAAAGCATCTTTAAAATTTATTTAACTCAGAATAACATCCCTATTCCTTCATTGATCTTAGGTTGAGATAATTGAGTTCACCAATCATGGAATCCCTCTTAAGGGGAATCCTAGTCCATTTTCTTCTTGGGGAAATATTGGTGCTTTGTATATGCCCACATTATCCCTTCCAGGAATCACAATTGGTATGCTGGTATGGCTATTCTCAACCTCTGACGTTCAAAATACTATGATTCCTCAACAATCGAATCAGCAACCAGTTGATACTGAAATTGACCCCTTACCTTCTTCTTCATTTGTTTCTCCCTCCCCTTCATCCTCTTCGCTTGGTGAAAATAGTGATATTAGTAACCAAGTAGATGAGAAGAAGAAGAAAGGGAAGGAGAAGAAGAAGAAGAAGTCAGTTAAGCAAGGGAGAAACCATGAATCATCTAGTGAAAATCTGCACACTAAATCTCCTAGATTTCCTTGCATAATTTGTAGGGGAGACCATTTTCATTGAGAATATCCGTGCATCCCTCGGATCTTGAGAGAATGGTCCCCCCGTTCACACCATCTGTGTCATCAACCTCTGGTGATCATGTTGACAACACACCATCAACTAGTAATAGTGAAGTTCACGGACAGAAAGGAAAGGTCAAAACTCCATGTAGACTATGTGAAGGGGACCACACCCTTTCCCATTGTCCTTTTTTGGATGAGGCCAAGAGAGTTTTGCATAACCGTCCTGCTTCACCACAACGACTTCCACCTGGATACAAGAAACTCCCACCGAGTCCTTTAGTTGAAAAGCCGACTAACTTAAGTCAACCGTCGGACGAAGCACCTATCACTGAAAGTGAATCTTCTGAGTCCATACCAAACCAATGTCAACAGGTCGAGATGGTAATCGACCCAGTTTTACCTTCAAAAGATCCAACTTCAGATGATACCATTCCCAAAGAGAGTGAGAACAATACTGTTCAAATTCTTTTTGTTACTTCAGAGTCCAATGAACTTGGGGGCAATCCGCCTATTCCTTCACGGCAGGAAGAGAATCCCCCAGTTCCCACTACTCAAGGGGTTAATTTAATCGTTTATTCGGTACCCCCTCCAAGCAGTTTAGTTACTTCCTTTGATTGGAATTGACTAGCAAGATCCCGCCTTCCTTCTAATGTACCATTCTGGATCATAGTACAAGTTTACAAAATGATCGTGTCTGGCACTATCATAGATGAAGGGGCATCAGTGAGTATCCTTTCCTCAACTTCTTGGAAAGTGATTGGTTCACCATCGCTTATGCCTGTTACTCAAAAATTTTCAGGCTTTAACAAAGGAACCAGTCGACCGTTAGGGATCCTTCCTAAGTTACTGATTACTTTGAGAAGGAAAATTGTTCACTTGAAAGTGATGGTAGTCCAAGGACCATTAGATTACAATCTACTCCTTGGGTGTGACTATATTTACAACATGGAAGCTATTGTCTCAACACTCTTTCGAGTGATGTGTTTCCCACATGAAGGCAAAATTGTCACTGTTGACCAGCTTTCATTTCCCGGTTCAAGCACAGCTTCAAGTCAAACATCATCTGTAAATGTTCCTTTTGCATCGAGAATGTCTCTTCAACCTTCATTCCATCCACCTAATTACCACGAGTAGTCTGGTGAATGTAATGAAGATATGTTTCCCTATAAGTTATGTGATTGGAAGTGTTATCTCACACTATTCACCTTTGTCTATTTGATGGACAAAGCCAAGGAAGTATTTTGTCTAACCATTGACAAAAAGAACCCTGCTTAACCATAGTGATTTCCATATGGTTACTGGAGACTCTCTTTTTCTCGATGTCTGGGGACATGCAAACCTTTTTATGCAAGCTAAAAATGACCAATTTTATTTTTTAGCTTTTTAGCTTTTTAGTTTTTTTAGCTTTTTAACTTCTTAGGTTAGATGATTGGTCTAACACACCATTCATCTTTGTTTGTGCTACGGATGAAGCAAAGGAAGTGTTTTTCCTGTTACATGAACAAAACCATCCTCCCCAACCTCAGTAATTCCTTAGCTTTCTATTTTTTCTAGATTTTTTAGCTTTTTAGTTTTGTCATTTCTAGCTTACATAAAAAGAAAACTAAAAATTGAGCAATGCTATCGCATGGTTCAAGCTCGTTAAAAAATAAACCTACAACTGAGCATAGTTTCTCCCGGTTCAAGCTCGTTAAAAAATGAATCCACCCTCGGTAAATAACCTTTGTGATTTCCCTACTATTAGCCTTTTGAGCCTTGGTTGTGTTCCTGCCATCACCTTCATTCTTTTGGCTAATCATATGCTTCCACTTGATTGTTTACCTTTTTGAGGAACAACTGTGACGAGTGGTCCTGTTAGCCACCCTCTTCACATCACCATGTTTTGAGAAGTTCCAAGCTTACCCGGAACCAGTTGCTACCCTAAAACGCCACTCGTTCCTCAAAAATGAGTCTCCTCTAGGGAAAATTTTAAGAACCACCCTAATTTATATGTATAATAAATGGGCTAATCCCCATGATACATAGGAAAAATGGGAGGCAATTTTATCAATAATATAATATGTATATATAATTTTTTTGGCGAATCTCTCACAAGATTATATTATCTTGTACAATGATGGAGAATCTTTCACTGAATTATAAAATCTTGTAAGATCTTGGCAAATATTTTACTGAATAATAAAACATTGTGAAGTCTTGGCGAATGTTTTGTTAAAGTATGAAACCATATAGATAATAAGAAAACATATTCATTAAACTGTAATATACTAACATACAAGTTTGGAAAAAAGAAACACAATTTTCTCTTCCTACAAACAATGTTCCAAGTTTCAGTGGTCGTGTTTGTCAAGGTTCTTATAATACACTCTTTCATATCCTTCTATTAGTTTTGATAATATTCCACAACAAAGTTCTTATAGGTGTTGATATTGACAACGAGTTCTGTCAAGGTAGGAGAGATTAATCTTTTCTCTACAACTTTTGTCAAGCTACCATGTTTTTGAAGTTATCAAATTTCTTTCTTATTCCATAGACTCCAATTGTGAGATAAAAAAAACACATCAAGTTTGTTTACCCCAACATGCCAACAAGTAGCAAGCCCCAAATATATTATATAATCCCAAAGGCTTGAAGAGGATCTAATCGAAAGAAGTGACCATTGTGAGAATCCTTCCAATCAATATATGAATATATAAATGTAGATTTATTATTATTTTAATTGGAAATCTTCAATTAAATAATAAAATGTAATTACGTCTCTCCCAATCTAAATTGCTTATTAGCATAATTCATTACCCTCATAGGTCTCACATTTTTTAACAGCGTTGTAACATGTAGATTAATTTTCTTTTGGTGAACAATCTCCACCTTTTAAGAAAATATGGTGCAGTGGCTCCAACCCCTACAGATCATTAGGACAAACTAAGAGTAGCATAGAAGATGAAAGGTTGTACAAACCAGCTTATTTTTCAAACAACTAATCCAACAACAGTACCTAAACTTTTTCATGAAGATATCATATTGAGAATGTTTGAAAAATGGTGAGAAATCTTCTGCGAGGGTGATGTGGAAAGATTGATAAGGTTTCATTGTTTTGAATTTTTTTTGTTAAATTAGAAAAAGTTAAAAACCAATATTAATGGAGATATTGGTATTTTTTACTAAATTTTGTGAAGTGACTAAATGTAGCTTTAACCATTCACATTAAGATGTTTTTACAATATAATTTCCTAAGTCTATTTAATATCTTCATTATCATAAAACCAACCTATATCTATCTTAACTCCACATCTACCACTCTTAGGGGGATGAAATCTACTTATCCCTCTGAGCACTTGGTAGGCCCATAATTAAGATGGATCTAAGATGATAGAATTTTCCCTTTAAATAGTCTATGCTCACATGAATACCATGGTATTACCATGGGTCAATACCATGGGTTATCATAAACCTGGAGCATAAAAATTACTATTAGTAATTTATAAAAATTAATAAAATTAATAATTGATTTTATTTTATTTTTTATTTTATCCAAGTTAAATGTTTGACATACATTAAATTACAACATCCATTTTTACTCTTGATCCACCAAGCGAGAGGGATCAAATATTTTTTCACTCTATGCTAGTTTTCATATCACGATATTTGATTAAAGATGGATCTATGTTGGTTTAATTCCCCCATTTAAATAGGCTACATTCCACGTGGATACCATGGGTCAATACCATGTGCCATTTTTATTTTTATTAATATTAATATTAGGGTTAATAATGTTTTTTTGCATTGCATTAATAATAATCTAGCCCATGGTGTTTGGCCCATAGTATTTTTCCCATAGGTTTCACCTAAATATAATGCATTTTTTGAGTGTTCGTAAATATAAAGTGACTTATGGAGTAAATATAAAAAAATGTTTTATTTGTTTACCATACCTGTCGTTTATTTATATTTTTATTAATTTACCATACCTCTTTTACAAATATGGTATTTGGCCCATAGGATTCACTTAAATAAAACCTCTTTTTTGAGCCTTCATAAATTGAAAGAGGGTTATGGAATGAATATAAAAAGAGCTTTTATTTATTTACCATCCATCTAGTTTATTTATATTTTATTTAATTACCATACATTTTGAGTAAATATGAAAAAAGGTTTTATTTATTTACCATACCTCCACTTTATTTATATTTTTATTTGTTTACACCCTTGCATGTATATAAGGTGACTTATGGAGTAAATATAAAAAACGTTTTATTTATTTACCATACCTCTCATTTATTTATATTTCTATTAATTTACCATACCTCTTTTATAAATATGGTATTTGGCCCATAGGATTCACTTAAATAAAACCTATTATTGAAATTAGGGCGAATGGAAGGTTGTAACTCATAATTTCAAAGGCTAAATTTACCTTTTTTACCCTCTCCCTTAAAATAAGGTGGGCTATTTGAGGTGATTTGTAAAACTGTACTATGATAAAAAAATATTTGCCCACTAAAAATGTAAAACCCCTTAATTTTGCCTAAGGGCGAACATTCGCCCCTAAAATTTTCCATGGGACTCTCCTTTAAACTCTTTTCACACTCGTTAAATATGAAAAGATTGTTGAGCTATTGGCCTTTCCAACTCGTTAAAGTAAGGGGAAGTGTCATCCCTCCTGTATATTTTAATCTTTTTTGGACCTGAGTGATTATCTCACAAAAAAGTTCGAGCGCTTGTCTTTTTGGCTCGCTAAAGTTATCGAAAAATCATCCCTTTCATATTATTTTATTCTTTTTCGGACTTAAGGGATTATGCTACAAAAAAAGAAATATTGGAGTTTCCTTTCCGTCCCTTTTCAAACACTCTAAACATGAAAAGGATCGAGTTATTCCTATCATTAAACTCGTTAAAACGATAGCGACAAACTTGTCCACCCAGACAAGAACGAGTTCCACTGTCACTAGGCTCGCTAAAACACAGCGACAGGTTTTCCCGAAGGGAAAATTATAGAACAAGCATATGTTATCCTCCTCAAGCTTGACAAAAATAAAGAGGTACTGATCAGCAATGACTGGGGAAAAAGGGAATAAAACTTAAATCATTTTATTGGTAGCAGGTCGCTCTTGAACATGACGCTTTCACTCCATCGCCATGATTGAGTCAGGTTTGGTTATTCCGTTCACGGGTCATATTACCATTGGTTCTCCATACCATCCATATTTTGGGGTTAACGCTACCAATCCCTCTCAGTGTCGCTGATATTTTCAAGTGATGTCATTCAGAGAATTCACCATCCAATTAATGCCTCATCCACTGCAATACCTTCACCCTCCATTTTTCATGGCCGCCATTCCTGAACCTTGTATCGTCAGATCGTTTTTCACCTCCAAAAAATAATTTGCTTCATTTTGTGTTGTCTATGTGGGATACATTAAGGCCCTCCTACGATGGGTCACTTCTTGTCGACATCAGCTCATTATCCAAGAAGTTGGCTTAGAAACAACCCTTTCAGTACTTTGAAGCTTGCATGCCTCAATGGCAAGTTTCTCACTTCAGGCGACAGGTTTACATCAATGGCCTTCAACTGAAAGATTTTGCGTGGTGTTCGACATCGGATCATATATTCACACCACGTGAATTGTACTGTAGTACTTTGAGGGTCATTATCAATATCGGTGATTCCTCTCACGTCTCTTAACAGCTTACATTATTGGCTGGTAATCAGGCGATGTCTATCCATGTTCAACTTTAGGACATCTTTTCACATGGATCGACTTGTACATCGAGCGAAGATTGAACGAGTTTGAAGACCCCAAATCCAGTTTCATCCATCTGGGCTGCAATATATTCAGGAATATAAAGACATCAAATGTACACAGAAGCTGCATAGATGATCATCCAAGCTAAGGGATGATGACTCTACATATAAATAATTACCAGTTTGCAATTGCAGACGATTATCTGTTCTATGTACATGAAAATGGATTTATAAAGTTGAGCATGGGAATTCCCACCTCAGCTAGATCATGGAAAATTATATTGTGATGATGTATTGTATTGTATCTTATATAGGTCACCTTCCAGGTCGAATACCTTGGATCCTCATGATAAAGCATTTCACTCGACGTCAAAAGATTTACCACTTCATGCTTTAGGCAGCAACTGTTATAGACATATTTGGGCACTGCAACCCCAATCTTATATGTCGATAAACCAAGGGCTCTTTAACCCCTAAAAGTGTTGTTTCATACCCTAAAAGATCATGGTCAACGGATTACATCATTCCCCAGAAGTTCCACCTAGAAAACCACTCAAAACTGACCAAAACTGGACCATACTGACTACTCCATTGTCAGGGTGCGATGCATACTGACTCCTACACTAGCCAGGTGTGATGCATACTGCAGAGGCCTTCTGTGGGGTGCAATGAGCGAGAATAGACAAATGTCTGAGACAGTTTGCTAAGTGGATGCTCATGGAATCTTCTAGAAACTTCTCCTATGACACTTGATTCTCTCAATTCGCCCAGGGATGAGTAAGAGATCCAAGAAATCTCCAAGTGGAACCAAGAAAAAATAAGTGGAATGACACTAATCAAAACCTAAAGATGACTCACACCCTTGTAGACATCTATAAATGGATCCCTCATCTGAGAGATCTGGAGGCTCGAATTTTGTAATTTGAAAGGAAATGTTGATAGCTTATCTTTGAAAAGGAGCATTGTATTGTTGGGTGATCTTTCTTTTCTTGAGGTGAAGAGGGCTTTGATGCTGGGAGGATGATGTTGGATCAGACAACTGGGTTGTAATTCTCCCTTCTATTTTAATAAAGTTCTTTGAGTTTTCCTCCATACAATCATGTATTTGTGAATGTTGTTATTTGTGAATGCCATTGTATGTTCATTGTATTTCTGATTCTGCAATGCTTATGATATAATAGATTTAGATGTTTTGATGGTGTTTTGTTATTTTGCCCCTACAAGTATTCTTTAAGCGGGATAAGTAGGAGAAGAGTTGCAAGCTCTATCACGGGGGAGAGAAATCAAGCAAGGAGTCAAGCAGAAGATTCAGGTTGGTTCCTTTGCCTCTCTCTTATCTATCATACATAGAGGAAATCCCAAATTGCTTTGATTTTTTGTTTCTAGGATAGTTGCCAATTATAAAGGGCTAACAAATTGAAAAGACACTAGTTTTCCTGGAAACAATGCCTCCAATGGGGGTTTCGGGGCAACGCCCCCGAAGCTAAAAATAGATGTAAATTTGCCTTGTAAAAGTCTAGTAATTTATAGTCAATCTCGGCTGTTCATTAGGTGGATGATCTGATAGTAGAAGTTATGTTTAATTTAGGGGTTTTTGTCCTAGAAGGAAACCCCTCATTATATATGAGGGAATTATATCACGTCTATACAGATTTGTATTCTAAGTGAGGAAGAGAGAGGAGATTGAGAGTGAAGAGGGAGTTACAACAGATCTGCTATAGGTTGTATCTCTTCAGTTATCTAGACAATATAATAAAACAAGGACTGGCTGTTTCTCCATGGATGTAGCCCAAACTGGGTGAATATCTGTGTCTCTCTTGTTTTATGTGTTTTATGTGTTTATATTTCTGCAATATTTTATGTGTTCCATTGCTCTATAATATATAATTTTCTAACAACTGGTATCAGAGCCAAAGGTCTATTTGGTTGATAAACTCACAGGAGAGAAGGGTTCTTGGTTCGAGTGGGAGCAATGGCGGAAGCTGGTAGGTTTAAGGTCGAAAGATTCAATAGCCAAAACTACCAGCTGTGGAATATGCAGATGGAAGGTTATATGTATCAAAGAGATTTGTACCTACCATTGAGTGGAAAGACAAAGAAGCCAACAAGTATGACAGACATAGAATAGAATATTCTCAACAGAAAGGCACTTGGAACAATACAGTTGTGCCTAGCGGCATCGGTAGCGTTTAATATTTCAAAGGAAATGACAATAGAGGGTTTAATGTCAGCATTGGCCAAACTATATGAAAAATTGTTGACCTCAAATAAGGTATTTCTTATGAAGCATTTATTTAATATGAAGATGTCAGAAGGTGGATCTGTTGCTGATCATTTAAATGAATTTAATACAGTTACCAGTCAGTTAAGTTCTGTAGGGGTAAATTTTGATGATGAAGTTAGGGCTCTGTTATGTCTGTGCTTATTGCCAAAAAGTTGGAAAGGCTTAGTTATGGCCATTAGTAACTCTCTCTCTGGATCTAGTACTTTAAAGTTTGATGATGTTGTTGGTGCAATCCGTAGTGAGGAAATGTGACAGAAAAACTCTGGTGAGACATCAGGCAATGCTTTGACTGCAGAGACTAGGGGAAGAAAAATGGATAGAGGAAAGAGCCCAAGATATCACAGTAAGTCAAGAAAAGGCAGATCCAAGTCCAGATGAGGGATAGTGTGTTGGAAATGTGGGAAGAAAGGACACCTGAAGAAAGACTGCAATTCTTGGAAGGGAAAAGAAGGAGACGCACAGCAAGAAACTAATCATGAAGCGAATGTAATAGGTGATGTGGTGCAAGATGCTTTGATTCTTTCATTAGAAAATATTATTGATGCCTGGGTGGTAGATTCAGGGGCCTCATTCCATGCCACACCTGATAAGAAACATTTTCATGATTATGTTCAAGGAGATTTTGGACAAGTTCAATTGGGTGATGATAAACCCTGTAAAATCATTGGAATGGGTATAGTTTTCATAAAACAACAGAATGGAAATCAATGGCTATTGAAGGAGGTAAGGCATG
Organism: Pinus taeda; assembly: GCA_000404065.3. Taxonomy (NCBI): domain Eukaryota; kingdom Viridiplantae; phylum Streptophyta; class Pinopsida; order Pinales; family Pinaceae; genus Pinus; species Pinus taeda. The sequence continues at coordinate 43,717 of APFE030359869.1, forward strand.
TTCCAGATCTGAAGAAAAATCTAAATTCAATAGGGCAGTTGGGAGGTGAAGGTTGCGTAACTGCTTTCACAGATAAAACCTGGAAGGTCACTAAAGGATCCCTGGTAATAGCGAAAGGAGAAAAGGTTGGTACATTGTATTTATGCAATGGTATTTATAATTCTGTTAATTCTTTAACCTCTATAGGAGAAGATGCATCATTGTAGCACATAGGCTCGGGCACATGAGTGAGAAGGGGATGCAAATTCTTCACTCAAGAAATTTATTGCTAGGTTTGAAGCATGTTGATTTAAAATTCTGTGAAAATTGTGTTTATGGAAAAGAGAAGAGAGTCAGATTCCTTAGAGTTGGGAAAGAAAAGAAGAGTGAAAAATTAGAGCTTGTGCATACAGATGTATGCCAGGGACCTACTCTGGTATCATCTCTTGATGGCTCTTGTTATTATGTTACTTTTATTGATGATGCAACCAGAAAAACCTGGATTTGTTTTATTCAAAATAAATCTGATGTATTTGATACTTTCAAGAAATGGAAAGCTTTGGTTGAAAATGAGACAAGGAAAAGGTTGAAGTGCCTCAGATTAGATAATGGAGGTGAATATTGCAGCAAAGAGTTTGATAGGTACTGTTTAGGGAATGGAATTTGCAGAGAGAAGACAGTTCCAGGAACACCACAAGAAAATGGTGTGTCAGAAAGGATGAATAGGACAATCATGGAGCGTGCAAGGCGCATGAGATTGCATGCAGGATTGCCTTTACAATTTTGGGCAAATGTTCTAGACACTATTGTTTATCTAATAAATAGAGGGCCTTCAAGTTCCTTGGATGGTGGTATTCCAAAGGAGGCATGGATAGGCAAAAAGGTAAACTACTCATTTTTAAAGACTTTTGGTTGTGAAGCCTTTGTCCACATTAACAAATAAAATAGAACAAAGCTTGAGGAAAAATCAAAGAAATGTACCTTTATTGGATATGGTGTTAATGATTTTCGTTATTTCTTATATGATTATGAAAATCATGAAATCATTAGGAGCAGAGATGTAATATTCAATGAAAAGGTCTTGTATAAGAATCAGTTGCAGGAAACGAAATAGGAAAAAGAAAATAGAGAATACACAGCGCTTGACGATATCACAGGAAAAGTGATGGTGCCTAAAAATCATAATGATCAACAGTTGGAACAACAACCACAACAGCAACAAGCACCTCAAACACCTAAAAGTGATGTTAGAAGATCTACCAGGATAAGTAGACCCCCTCAACAATACTCTCCTTCATTATATTATGTATTGTTGATTGATTCTGTTGAACTAGAATGTTATGAAGAAGCAGCGTAGGTAGAAACCAAGAAGAAGTGGGAGCAAGCCATGAAAGAAGAGATGGACTCCTTAGCACATAACCAGACTTGGGACTTAGCTAGGTTTCCTGTAGGTAAAAGAGCATTGCAAAATAAATGGGTTTACAAGTTGAAAGAAGAAGATGGGGGTAGAAAAAGGTATAAAGCTAGACTTGTGGTGAAAAGGTTTCCACAAAAAAAGTGTATAGACTTTGATGAGATATTTTATCCTCTTGCGAAAATGATTTCAGTCAGAACTATTCTAAGTCTAGTAGTTGTTGAATATTTACATCTTGAGCAGTTAGATGTAAAGACAACCTTTCTCCATGGGGATTTGGAGGAAGAGATATATATGTAGTAGCGACAAGGATATGAGGTAAAAGGGAAGGAGAAACTAGTGTGCAGGTTGAAGAAGAGCTTGTATGGCTTAAAACAGGCTCCAAGGAAGTGGTATCTAAAATTTTATAGGTTTATGTCTAAAGAAGGTTATACTAGGTGTCACTCTGATCATTGTGTTTATCTCAAAAGGCAAAATGATGGCAGCTATATTATATTGTTATTGTATGTAGATGACATGCTTGTTGCAGGTTCTAACATGCAGGAAATAAATGTGCTCAAAAGGAAATTGGAAAACTCATTTGCAATGAAGGATTTCGGTGTTGCAAAACAAATCCTTGGTATGAGAATAACTAGAGATAGGAAGAATCGCAAATTAACATTGTCTCAAAGTGAATACATAGAAAAGGTGTTGAAAAGGTTTAATATGCAGAATGAAAAACCAGTTAGTATACCTTTTGCTAGACGTTTCAAACTTACTAAGGAGATGTGTCCCAAGACTCAAGAAGAAATGGCTCATATGTCTAAAGTTCCATATGCATCAGCAGTTGGAAGCTTAATGTATGCAATGGTCTGCACAAGACCTAATATTGCACATGCAGTGGGAGTTGTAAGCAGGTACATGAACAATCTAGGAAAAGAACATTGGATGGCAGTGAAGTGGATCTTAGGATTTGAGAAGGTAACACAATCAACATTATCTTTTGGTTCAAAACATTTCTCTACAGGGATATGTTGATGCAGATATGGCAGGTGACAGAGATAACAGGAGGAGCACTACATGATATGTATTTACTGTAGGTGGAACAGCTATCAGTTGGGTCTCAAAACTACAAAGTGTTGTTGCACTCTCAACAACAGAAGCTGAGTATGTTGTTGTTACAGAGGCTAGTAAAGAAATGATTTGGTTACAAAGGTTTTTGGATGAATTGGGTAAGAAGCAGGAGTTGGGCAGGTTATACAGTGACAGCCAGAGTGCCATATGTCTTGTAAAGAACTCTACATTTCATTCCAATACTAAGCATATACAGCTCAAGTACCATTTCATACGGTCAGTGTTGGAAGATGGACAGTTGAAGCTAGAAAAGATACACACTAGCCTGAATCTTGTAGATATGTTAACAAAAGTTGTAACCAGGGAGAAACTGAGAATCTGCTCAGTTTCAATTGATCTTCAAGTATGATGAAGAAGATGAGAAACAACCAGGTCCAAAGTGGAGTCATTGTCTAGGAAATGAAGCAGCGGCGGAGTTGCTATAATCAGACTCCAAGTGGGAGATTGTTGGGTGTGGAGCCTGATTATCTTTTGTATTCAAAGGTTTCAACCAGATGTATACCCCAAGAAGACTATACACCCCTCCACGCAGGGAGGTGCGAGGGGAATTATCACCCCCCCCCCCGCCACGCAGGGGCCTAGGGGGACTAATCCCCCCCAGCTGGGGGGTCTGGGGGCCAGCGGTCCCCTAGCGAGGGTTCGTGGGCAGCGCCCCCGAAGCTAAAAATAGATGTAAAATTTCCTTGTAAAAGTCTAGTAATTTCTAGTCAATATGGGCCGCTCATTAGGTGGATGATCTAATGGTAGAAGTTATGTCTAATTTAGGGTTTTTTTCCCTAGAAGGAAACCCCTCACTATATATGAGGGAATTGTATTGCGTCTATACAGATCTGTATTCTGAGTGAGGAAGAGAGAGGAGATTGAGAGCGAAGAAGGAGTTACAGCGGATTTGTTGTAGGTTGTATCTCTTCAGTTTGTTGGATAATATAATAAAAGAAGGACTGGTTGTTTCTCTGTGGATGTATCCCAAACATGGTGAACCATGTATATCTGTGTCTCTCTTGTTTGATGTGTTTTCTGTGTTTATATTTCTGCAATATTTTATGTGTTCCATTGCTCTGTAATATATAATTTTATAAAAATGTGGAGGCTATAGGCCTCTGAATTTTGTTCTAATGAGGCTCAAATACCTATTTATTATTGAGAAACCAATGGAAACCCCTAAACATCCAAAAACCTAACCCTAGGAAATGAAGCACCGAAACTATGGACCCCATTGGCGTAAATTGGTAAATCAACTTCCCGAGGTCCTAACATTGGAATATGATCTCCATTTGATGTGCAAGATACCTCGTTAGAAAGATATATCCAAGGACTATAAATTTCGATTGCAAATGTGTAACAAACACTCATGTTTTCCCGTTTTCTAAAAAACATCATTTAGGGCCTCAAAATGGCTCCGAAAGATCAAGACTCAAAAAAACTGCCAAAAATAGTAAATTGTGCTACAATTACGGAAACTAAAAGAAATAATGGTACAATGGTGGGGGTCCAAGTGGAATAGGTGGGTGGCCACCAATATTCACCTAGATCAATTAATCCCAATTTGTGCCAACTATTTATAATCTACTGCTCACATTTTCTCATACCTTGCTACCATTATTCTCTCTATAATATCCTCCCACTTGTCAATGTATGAGTTAATCTCTTAGGGTTTCAAGGACACTAACTCTTGGTTGTTTCATTGTTTCCTTCACACTTCCCAAAATCCTCTTTAAGCTAGGGTTTGGTAACCCACTTTTTTTGTTCACCTTCTCTTTTTCACCTTGATTCTCAGTGGAAACCCTCTCATATTTTAGCCATGGCTCTCCTTATCCGGTCAAAAGTCATTGGGTCAGAAATGCTAGAAGCATGAAATGAATGTGTAGATCTATTTCACTGAGTCGGCCAGTGGGATTTCCTTCATTTCTTTTAGGGTTATCGTAATGGAGTTGTGAAATATTTTTCCTTATATTTTGATAGAAAGATATCCCAAGTGGTTGATCTAGAGTTTTTGTAACAACCCTGGTGTTGAGGGACAAAGTCCCCTAGGGTTTTGGGTCAACACCCTAGCAAAGCGGGGGTTATCTACAGTAAAAAACAAGCATTCCACATAGCCATGATACTTAAATAAGCAAACTATGCAAAGAAAGGTGCACCTGGGGGTCCTTCGTTCAGGTAGATCCAGCCAGGGTCCAAACCCTCTTGGAGTTCCTTTCAATCCTTAGGCCTGCAAAACAACCAATTCAAAGAAGCATAGCAATATATGGACCAAGTATCATATAGAAATAAAATTCATAACATATTGAAAGGTAGTTAGTTATACAATTAAAACAGTTATTCATACGTAAACCATAAAATTAACATCATATGCATGAAGAAGACTGATTTCGGGAACAAGACAAATGTTTCTTTATTGCAGATAACTAAAACAAAGCAAGGAATGATATCACCTAAATATTCCTTTTGCTGGCTCCAAGCAGAACCATCCTCTAGATCTGTTCAATCCCAAGTCTTCAAAAGGCTCCTTCCATGACTCATACAAAGATATCTCAACTAGTGAAATAACATCAAAGCTCAAGGAAACAGGGGTTTCCTGTAATGGGGGGAGTTCTGGAAGCATAAGGATCTTCAGACCTGATCAGGGATAATATCAGCAGAGTAATTTTCTCTCTATTCTCTCCTCCTTAGGCCTTCCCATTGAAGCCTTTTTATACTTCTCCCAAAGTAGTTTTTTAGTTGGGAATTCATTGGGAACGGTTGGGCCACGGACACTAATAGGTAGTCAACAAAAAAAACCTGTGAACTCCATTTGAAATTAAGGAGATTTAATTTTTTTAAGTGTTTTAAGACATATATGTGGGTTGGGTATACACAAACCCACATACACAAGCGTTTAGCATAGAGAAATGTCGCGTATAGGGAGTAAAACACTATTTTTTTAAGTATTTGGACCAGGTCTGGAAGGAGGGGTTACCCTAGGCCATAAGAGCAGCATCACAAATATCAAGAGTGAGATTTAGAGCTATAACACCTGGTGAAAATTTCATATAATAAAAGCTAATAAAGTTAAAATAAGACCATGGTTAAGGGACACTTATTCCAAGTCTAATATTGGGAAAATATATCCTAGTGGGCATCACTGGATTTGTGTTTTGGCTAAGGAAAATTGGAAAAGGCTAAGGCAAAGGCATTAAAAGGAAAAAAAGGCATTTTTGGCATGTTTTTTTTATAAAAATAAAGGAAAATAGGAGAAAATTAAGGTGAAAGGTCACAGGTTGCATGTGAGGAAGAAATTGAAGGAAAACAATGGAAAATGAAGAAAATAGAGGCCTCATTAATAAAAAGGCTTCTGAGTAACAATTGGTAACCTTTTTTCAGTTCAAGTTTGGAGTTGTCTCATTATTCTCTCTATCACTCACTCTTGGTCACTTAGAGTTTTCTTGGAGCACTCTAGATTTGGATCAAGAAAGGAAAAGCAGGAAAAGGCAAAGGAAGGAAAGAAAGGATCAAGGAAGAAGAACAGGATTAGGCAGATTTAGCAGGAATACTTATAGGTAACCTTTTACACGTGTGATTTCCTAGCTGGTTTGGACATGCATGGATTTTCATGTTTGTGTATGGTGCCCTTGTTTTTGATGGCAAGGTTTTGCCAGGTTATGACAGTGGTTTTCAGCCTAGCCCTGCCTTTTTCTAAATGCCACGGTATGTTGGGATTTTTATCTCAATTTTGAGATTTGGTTTTCCGAATGGATTTTGGAATTTGGGGTAGAGGTGGTCTCAAGGTTCATTCCAAAAGGAATAGGAATACCTTGACCAGTTTTGGCAGGATACACGGTAAAGCTTGATTGAGAAGTCTCAGTTTAGGGCCTAGTGATCTGGGTTTGGATTGCAGTAAAGCTTGAGAGACTGGTCTTGATTTAGGGCCTAGTGATCTAGGATTGGATTACGGTAAAGCATGGGAGATAAGGAGACAGAAAAATCCTCAAGGATAGTGATGGATCCTGGATGGCATTCCAAGTTTGGTTCAGTTGTGATTGGAGCACCGGTTTTGGTGTGATCATGGTTTGGTGATGGTGGAGGTGGTTTAACCTCTGGATTTCCTTGGTTTTTCTTGGATTTGTTGTTCTATGAAATCCCACATTCATGATTGGGTTATGTCATGAGGGTGACTGACTGAAAGAGAGATTTGGTTCAACCATGTTTATGATCAGGTGGTACGTGGAAGTCCTAAACTTGGTAAGATTTTCCTATGATTAATAAAAGCTATGTTCTCTTAATTTTTCACTAATTTATATATGGATTTAATGGTTTTCCTAGCACTTATATTTATATGGTTTTATGTTGGTTATAAGCATGGTTATATAACTAGTTCATGTCATGGTTATTTCATGTATTTACTTGTAATTTTTGAATGGATGGATGCAAGACCTAATTGATGATATAATAGTTCAATGGAGAAGGAAGTGATCCTTTTGGTTATGTTTCATAAGTTCTTTTAGTCATTTATGCTCTATTTTATATCCTGGACCTGTAGGTTGCATTCATGCCAAGTGTTTGACAGAATTTTAGTCCCGGTTGGGGATGCTTAGGCCTAGTCCTGAGGTTGATTTTTTATTTATCAGCATTGTTCTCATGTCTTTGATGGATTATGAAGGTTGTATAAAGTTTTGGGAAAAGGTTAGGATTCAAGGCTAGAAAATTGGCTCAAATATCAAGGTCACTCACACAGGTCTACTGAGAAAAGTCCATAGTCGTTGGTACATAGGCCTATGAGAGCGAATTTGGGTTTTTGGATGCTGTCATGTTTATAGCATGAGAGCGGCCATGGATTAGAAGGATTTAATCATCAGTTGGACTCAAGAATAGGATGTATGACTGGTTGACATGTCTCCTGAGGGTGTTGTTGCTGACGTGGATGGATTTTTCTAATATTTTCCCTCAATTCCATTTCCTTAAGGTCACCAAGGAAGTTGAATCCCTTATAGTAGCCTCTCTTGTCGCATGTTTACCCTAGCTGGCCAATTTCTTAGGTGGACCTGGGAGGAGGGGGTGTTATATATTGATATCATAGCGTGGTTGCGCTCCCTCGGGGGAAGGTGCTCGGTCATGCATGCATTTTAGTTGCATGTGTGTCTCATATAGTTTCATTCCATGTGCTTATTGCATTGCTTCATGTTGATCATGGTTGTATTAAGGTTATCATGAGGAACGTGATGTGATTTTGTGGAATGCATTGTCAGAAGTATATGTTAGGTTTCATTCTTGGATGTTTGATTACGTGTATCAGTCTTATAGATTGGTTACAAGAATTGATCATTTATGCTTGACTACATGTGTTCATACTTATGTGTAGTTGATCAGGCATTGCTTATGCATGTTAATAGTTGCATGTCGCAATGTGTGCAATGGATTAATGGTTGTTGTCATGCATGAGTTCATAGCATGTATTGTTGATATGGCCTTGCATTAATGACTGGACCCTAAAGAGAATGATGTTTATTCATTGATACACTTATTCGATATATGTCTATATGCTATTATGATTATGTTATACATGTATAACGTTGATTTGATGATCTTGTAGACAAGATATTCTCCCCGAATTATGGTAAGGTACATTGGTTTATTGTGATTTCATTTAGCTGACATAGTATGCCTTGCAAGAAAGAGATCAGATGGCTAGCAAGGTAGTAGACTACATAGAATATCCCTATGCATCAGATGGGAAGCATGGTGCAGGTCACTCTTCTGACTTGGAAGACACATTGAGAATCCTGAAGGAAGAAATAAGGAATTGCAAAGTAGACAATGACAAAATCATGCAGGCACAAGAGAAACAAGTAGAGGTGAATGCGATACTACTTCAGAGTCTGTCAAATTTGCACTGATAGGGACCACTCCGAATCAGGCATGGACATGAGGATAGATATAATGGGGCATATGGCGATATGTATCCTAGTAGACACAGGTTAGATAGATATGACATGATTAGAGATGGCAGGTTGTTGGACATTCCAATAGGAGAGGTGATCAGCAATAGTACTATTCTAGTTTCGGTTTTGATAGGCATCATGATCGTCGTCATTATCATCCTTACAGGAGGAGTGATAGGGGATACTTTCTAGATGAGTATAAGAAGGAAAAGCCACCTACCTTTGATGGAGAGATGAATAAATCACATGATGCAAAAGCACAGTTTCTTGGTATGAAGAAATTCTTCTGATTACATGATTGTTCAGAAAACATGAAAGAAAAGATAGCCACTTTCAGTCTCAAATGTAAAGTGAATATTTGGTGGGAAGACATGAAGAATGTCAAAGGTATACATGAGGAGTATTTTAATTGGCATGCATTTGAAAGGCTATTCAAGAAGAAGTACTTGTCTGAGAGGTACTATGATGATAGAGCTCAGGATTTTTAAGAGTTGTGGATGGGTTCTATGACAGATGATGAGTATACTAGCAAATTTTTGGGGTTGTTGAGATATGTGCCTTACCTCAAGGAGGAGAAGTCCAAGGTTCAAATATTCATCAGTGGACTTCCATTTGCATATAGAGACTGGATTGAGTTTGATGAACCTATATTGTTGGAGGAGGCCATCCGAAATTTGAAGCATTGTTATGAGCAGTTGAAGCACAAAGTTGAGCCTAAGCATGACTTGAAAAGAAATGAGAAAGCCAAAGGAAAATGGCCACCAAAGAGAGGAAGACCTCAAGATGCAAGTGAGAAATAAAATGCAGTTCCTTACAAGAGATTCAATACAATTGAGAAAGGACGTGGAGAGGAGCATGCTAAAAGTGGTGGTAGGGAACCATTGTAGTGTTGGATATGTGGTAAGAATCATCATCAGAGGGATTGTCCGCAATATCAAAGTGGTGGTAGACCCCAGATCTATGGTGCTAAGGAGATCCATACAGTTGGTGATGTTGGTCATAACATTTCTCAGATCTATGTAATTGTGGACAACAGGCAGGCAGATCATCACTCATTGATCATTGAGATGGATGATAAGCTTTGTGATCGAGTTGTTTCTATTTTGATTGATCTTAGATCTAACTATAGTTATATTAATCCTAACCTAGTGAATAAGTGTGGTTTGAGAAAAGAAGTGCATGGGTAATATTGGTTGGTATAGTTGGTTATAGGTACGAATAAGCAAGTTCACCATTGGGTAAGAGCTTGTGTATTTGATTTAAATGGCTTGCCTATAGTAACACATTTGAATGTGTTGCCATTGGGATTGTATAGTATGATTTTGGGTATGGATTGGCTATACCTTCACAAAATCAAAGTGGATTGATTTGACAAGGCCATTAAGTGTGTGGATGATAGTGGGGAAAAGAGGACTTTGCAGGGGAAGAAGAGGCCTACATTAGTGAGGATGGTTACCACTATGCAAGCTAAACGTAGTTGTAGAAAAGGTTGTGTGATGTTTGCAGTACACAATTCTAGTGACAAGGGTAAGGAGGTTGAGGATGCCGATGTGTTGAGCAACTAATTAGTTTTATAGAAGTTTCAGGATGTATCTCCAGAGGACGTTACCGAGTTTCCACCTCACAGGGAGGTAGACTTTTATATTGACTTGATGCCAAGGGCAACCCAACATCAAAAGCACCTTACAGGATGAGTACACCTGAGTTGTTAGAGTTGAATTTTCAGTTGAACGAAATGTTGGACAAGGAATATATTAGACCAAGTGTATCGCCTTGGGGTGCGCCCATGTTGTCCATGAAGAAGAAATATGGTACTCTTAGATTGTGCATTGACTATCGGATGTTGAAAAAAGTAACGATTAAGAATAGGTACCCATTGTCGAGGATTGATGACTTGTTCGATCAGTTGAAGGGAGAAGTAGTGTTCTCCAAGATCGACTTGAGATCAGGATACCATCTGGTACACATCAAGGAATAGGATATCTTGAAGACTATGTTCAAGACCAGGTATGGGCATTATGAGTTTGTTGTTGTTCCATTCGATTTGGCTAGTGCTCTAGCTACATTTATATGTTTGATGAATAGTGTGTTGCGTCCTTATCTGCACAAGTTTGTTATTGTATGTATTGATGACATATTGGCATATTATAAAAATGAGGAAGAGCATGCCGAGCATTTAGTAGCAGTGTTGAGATTGTTGAGGTAGCATCAGTTATATGCTAAACTTAGCAAGTGTAGCTTCTTTCAAACGAAGGTACATTACTTAGGGCATGTTGTCTCCAAGGATGGCATAACAGTGGTCCAGAAAAGATAAGGGCCATCATGGAGTGGGCAGCTCCTAAGAATGCAGATGAGATGAGATCATTTATGGGCTTGGAAGGTTACTATAGGAGGTTCATGAGGAACTTCTCACACATTGCATATCATATCCCATCATTGCAGCGAAAAGGTAAGAAGTTTGAATGGACAGAATAATGTGAGGCTAGTTTTGAGCAACTTAAGCAGTTGTTGACACCTTCACTAATGCTAAAGATTGTGGATCCGAACAAGGAGTTTGTAGTATGTACAGATGCTTGCAAGAAACGACTTGGTGGTGTTCTCATACAAGAAGGACATGTAGTGTGCTATGAGTCACAGAAAATGAATGAGCACGAGCAGAACTATCCAAATCACGATCTTGATCTAGCAGCGATTTGGCATGCATTAAAGATGTGGAGGCACTATCTTCTTAACAGGAGGTTTACATTGATGAGCGATCACAGTGAGTTGAGGTATTTAATTGGCTATCCAAATCTAAATGCCGGGAAGGCTAGATGGATAGCTACCCTTAGTGAGTTTGACTTCGAGATCAGATACATCAAAGGGAAGGAGAATCGGGTTGAAGATGCTCTTAGCAGGAAGGTACAAGTAAATCATATAGCAGTTATGAGCTCTTATGGGACAAAGTTACAAGATAGGATCTTACAAGCAGGACAATGGGATGAAAAATATATGGAGATTATGCACTAGTTACAACAGCGCACAGGTATAGGTACAGATGATCAGGATGCAGACTATCATCTCAGAATAGATGGTTTGGTGAGATTTAGAGATAAGATCTATGTATCGAATTGTAGTGAGCTCAAGAAGTTTATCTTGAGGGAGTTTCACACCAAGCCATACTCGGGTCATCCAAGATATCAAAAGACGTTAACGGTGGTAAATAAGTTCTACTATTGGTCAAATTTAAAGAAGGATGTGGCAAAGTTCGTGGCTATATGTTTAGATTGTGAACAAGTCAAGGTAGAATGTAAGCATCCAGGTGGTTTACTATAGCTTATAGTGATTCTAGAATGGAAATGGGAGCTCATTTCCATGGACTTCATTATACGTCTTCCGAGAAAAATGAGGCAACATGATTCTATTATGGTCGTGGTTGTGAGGTTGAGCAAGGTAGCTTACTTCATTCCAGTAAAGATTACATATTCAGCCAGTGAGGTAACACAAGTGTTCATCAGAGAGATAATGAGACTACATGGTGTTCCAAAGAATATTGTGTCAGACAGGGATGCAAAGCTCACTTCCAAGTTCTGGAAGGATCTATTTTCAGGCTGGGGTACAAATTTGGCCATTAGTACATCCTATCATCCACATACATATGGAAAAATAGAGAGGGTCAACAAGATCTTGGAGGATATGGTGAGGATATACGTGATGCATCAGCAGAGGAAATAGGAGGAGTATCTTACATTGGTTGAGTTCGCATACAACAATGGTTATCATGAGTCATTGAAGATGAATCCTTTCGAGGCATTGTATGGGCAGAGTTGTAACACTTCCGTTAGCTAGAGTGATCCAGTGAACATGGTACTTATTGGACTGGACATGTTGGCAGACATGGCATAGGAAATGCAGGTATAAAGAAGAATCTAAATGCATCACAGGATAGACATAAGAGTTATGTGGATCATCACAAGGTGTTCAAGGAGTTTCAAGTTGGGGAGCATGTTTATTTGCACATCAAGCCCAAGAAAAGCTCTTTGAGGATTGGTTCATGTGTCGAATTGGCACCACGGTATTGCGGGCCTTTTTATATCCTTGAGATGATTGGACCAGTGGCATATCGACTTTCACTTCCTCCAACAATGAAATTTCATGATGTTTTCCATATTGCATTGCTTAAGAAGTATATAAAGGATGTTGATCATCTAATTGATTGGTTTGTATTGCAGGTGGAGCAAGAATAAGAGTTCCAACAGAAGCCTCAGTGCATATTGCAGTGGAAGCATCTCATGCTTAAGAATAGAGCCATAGAGAAAGGTAAGGTGCAGTGGAAACACTTTGGGCCTAAATAAGCTACATGGGAGATGGTGGATCAGATGCGGGCCATGTATCCTTCATTGTTTGTTAGTTGAGGCAAAGTAGTTTTGGTTTGATGTTGGTATATGTTGGCATATGTTTTTCTCATGTTTATATGTATGTACATGTATATGGGTGTAAATACTACCATGAACTAAGCTATAAAGCTCCAATAAGTGGTATGGGTGTCATGTTCTTATGGTTGTTATATAATCATGTTGTCATGATGTTCTGCTTTCGAGCAGGTCTTTCATTGCAAATACTACATCAAGCTAAGTTATAAGGATCCATGGGTAGTATGTTTTCTTTTCAAAGGTTTTGCTGAGGTCTTGGTGTGGTTTGACACCGAGCACGATGTTCCCCAAGTGGGAGGGTTCTCTAACAGCCTTGGTGAATATTTCATGTAATAAAAGTTAATAAAGGAAAAACAAGACCATGGTTAAGGGACACTTATTCCAAGCTTAATGTTGGGCAAAGATATCTTAGTGGGCATCACTAGATGTGTGTTTTGGCTAAGGAAAATTGGCAAAGGCTAAGTCAAAGGCATTAAAAGGAAAAAAAAACATTTTTGGCACATTTATTTATGAAAATAAAGGAAAATAGGAGAAAAGTAAGGTGAAAGGTCACAGATTGCATGTGAGGAGGAAATTGAAGGAAAATAATGGAAAATGAAGCAAATAGAGGACTCTCCTAGATGTCTTTGAGAAGAATGGTTACAGTAGACACCTGGGTCAAAAAGCCTTCCTCAAAGGCAAGAAGGAGCCTTTAATCCGTAGAGATCCGAATGATCGTGTCATTGGGGTTAACCTTCCTTACATCCAAGGGACCACTGATAGGATTGTGAGGATTCTGAAAAAGTACGATGTGCCCGCGACTTTTAGGCCTCTCAACACTATCCGTGGCTCCCTCAAGTCTGTAAAAGATCCTATTGACCCTAAAGACATGAAGGGAGTCTATGTCATTCCTTGTTCCTGTGGGACACCATATGTTGGTGAGACGGGTCGCTCTATCAATCAAAGGATTAGCGAGCATTCGGCTAACTTAAGGCATGGAAGGACCAAGTCCTCAGCCCTCGCTGAACATGCCAAGAAGAAGATGCATCATGTCTGTATTGAAGAGGCTCAAGTCATTACTAAAGTTGCGCAGTTTCACCATCACAAGTTTAGAGAGGCCCTTGAGATTGAAAAAAGGCCGAAAAATCTTAATAGGGATGATGGCTGGAAGATTAGTAGTTGCTGGGTCCCAGCCCTGTCTTCCTAGCCTCCTAGGTCCCATTTCTGTGTATTGTCTTAGGTTTTCTTGTTTCCGTCCCTTAGAGGTTGTTTTTCTGTGGTTAGTCCTTTCCCTTGGTTTATTATTAGTTTTAATATATTTTTAGCTTTTAATTCATAATTTTATATATTCTCCCCTTTTAGTCGCAGCATCCTTTTAATATATTAGAGTTAGTATAAATTAATCCCTTATATCCTCTTAATTACCTTTTATTTTTTATAAGCTATTAATAAGATATGTAATGGGTTTCGAACCATTAATTATATTAACCTTATTACTATTATTTACTGCTATTATTTGGCTACATTGAAACTTAAATATTATAATTGGAATAATAATTATGAAATAATTTAATAAATTATTCTTTCGTGATTTCTATTATATATATATTCGATTACTACTATACCTTTAGAATTGAAAGGATATTTATAAATAATTAATAATGTACCAATAATATAACTTTTTGACATCTATTATGTTTTATTATTAAACAATGAATGAATCAATTTCCAATAAATGATTCTTTAAGCCATACTCTGAGATTATTTTAACTATAATAGATATAAATATATAGTGATTAATAAACAATTATAAATTACCAACCCTTAATTTAAGTATAAATTTCGATAGTTTATATATATTTTTAAATATTAATTTGTATTCAAATCTTAGAACAACTTAATAGTGTTTAGAATGAATATCTAGATTACCTAATTCGATGAATAAAAAATTTTGAACCATTATATGTATTAATATCTACCTAATTTCATGGGT